>VXBO01010069.1:0-11692 GCA_013400135.1 Rhinoptilus africanus
AAAGGCCGCAGTCGGCGCCGCGCGGCCCAGCAGCCCCCGCGCGCCTCACGCGAGCGCCGCTTCCGGCGCGGGGACCCCTGGGGCCAGGCCCCATCCGGGGCGGCCGCTTCCCGCCCCCCGGTGGGAGGGGGAGATGGTTGTCGGGGGCCAGGGAGGGCTGGAAGGGCCCGCATCCTTCTGCCGGTTAACGGGAAAAGGAACTTAAAAGCTCGTATTGGCGCCCGGGTGCTGTATTTACATTTATTAAATAGGACAGACGTTCGCTGAAGTAGTGCAGATGGGTCGCGGACGGACAGCTGTAGCGCTGCAAGCACGGGGATCACAATTTCAGTCAACAGTACTGACCTAATTGATTCGACTCCTGTATTAGTTCATTTTCTAGTTTACAGGTGAAACAGTAACTGTCTACCGTAACAGCGGGCGGAGAGCACAGCACTGTGCAGTCAACTGCTCGTGACTGGAAACAGGCCTCGCAGACGGCTAAAAACACCCTGCTCCTCTCACCGAATTCGCAGGCCCGGCTGCTACCCGCTTCCTCAGCTGCGCTACGGCCAGGAGCTCGATTAAAAGGGCACTGTAAAATATACCACCAGTTAAAATATTTAACAGTGAGTCTGAACTTCTACACACCATTTATTCTAATGCACTCGACACTCTAAAAAAATTAGGATTTAAGTGAAGGCCTAGGCAGCAATCCCATTTACTTTTGTTCAGGCAGACGAGGATGCACTCCCCCAGCACGTCAGAAATAAAGGCGGTTTTAGGCCGGGGCCGCGGAGCAGCTGCCGCTGGCCTGCGAGGTGCCCAGAGGGAGAGCGAGCGGACTCCGGCTCGCAGCGCCGGTGCTCCAAGCCCACGACAGCACTGGCTTTCACCAGCAGCACCTGCTTCAGCTGCAGCAGGCGAGTGGACGCCAGGGGGTTTGTCAGCCCTTGCCTTGTTGGGACAGTCGGTGACGGGATACAGATGGAAATGAACCTCAGGGCCAGCCACAAGCAGGTGTTCTGTGCTCACGTTTTTCAACAAACACGAAGCTTCACGGGTACGTTTTACACTGAAAAATGACATAGAGGTTGAGTTCCCTGCGGTTTCTTTCCATACAAAGACCACCTTCATGCCCTTGTGATGCTCTCCTTCAAATCTCCGCCTGCCTTTGAACAATTCTCAGCTGTAGAGATTTCCAGGAGAAACAAACTCGCTCTATTTAATTTTGCCCACCTGCCCGGCCCACGCATTTCAAACAGCGTCAGAGCCCGATTCCCCGCACCTCTTTATAGTTTAGAGTCCTTAAACAAATTCCATTGGATCCTTAAATAGCTCTCAGTGGGACGTCTAACGAAGCAAAACGCTGAACCCACCCACAGATGAGGTTCTGGCACAGTAAGGTGACACACAGAGACACCAAACAGGAACTATATCTACACCGCACAAGTTCACATCAAAGCTCGGGTGAGTGCCACCTGCCACCAGCAGCCAAATGCAGGTGAGAAATAATACAAAAATGTGAAAGAACAACAGCAACAAAAAATGTTGAACGCGCTTATGATCAAGAAAAAGAAATATTATGAACTCAGGGCTTACCTGCTTGGAAAGCTGCTTCCATCATATCTGATAAATCCAACAAAACCAAAATTTCATTTCTGGTGGCAGCGCTGGTGTGGGAAGTTCCCACCCCACCTGAGGGCAGCCCTGTCTTGTCCCTGCCACCCGTGCCGACGTCTAACAGCTCTTTCTGCTGGCATTTTACAGGCTGGATTAGGGAACAGATCCCGGCTAAAAGAGCCTCTCCGCTACCCAAGGCATTTCTCCATTTGGATCACGCTATCAGACCCCGTGGCCCCACAGCGGCCGAAGCAGGACGGGTGAGGGCCAGCAAAGGCAGGGAGGAGCAGGAAGGCTCCTCGCAGCACCTCCTCAGCACTGGGAAGGCTCTGCCATCTTGTACTTTCCATACAACCCACGTGCTTCCTTTCAGTCTCTCTCTCCCCCCTTTAACCTCTTCCTAATTTTCATAAAACCTGAAAAAATATATATATATGTGTGTATTGGTAAGACCTCTGCCTCCCTGCAGAACACAGCCGAGCACAGGCAAGTGAGTGCAGCGTTAGAGAGGGGCTGACGCAGCACGGGAAGACAACAGAGGTGCGCCTTGCTCCCTCAGGGAACCAGGCTAATAAAAAGCCGCACATCACACTCCCTTCACAAGCTCGGGGGCGAAAACAAATCCTAAGAAGTCACTGCAATAAGGGTTCAGTCAAATGCATTTGTGTGATGACCTCCGCGACAGGACGCAAAACACGGACTGGTGCGAAGGCTGGGGATGGCCGGGTTCAGACGCCAGGTATTTAAATACTACCCATGGATACTGCTGTCTGACAGCGCTGGCACTGCCACACTGCACCGGAGCCCGCCGCGGGCGTCTCCCAGTGAAGAGGTGACAAAATGATGATCTTCCTGCCCAGCTCAAGTTGCCTTCTAGACAGAATTTGAAGAGGAGGTCACCCAGAGAGGGGGTGGAGGCCCCATCCCTGGGGACATTCAAGGCCAGGCTGGATGAGGCTCTGAGCAACCTCATCTAGTTGCAGATGTCCCTGCTCACTGCAGGGGGTTGGACTGGATGGGCTTTAAAGGTCCCTTCCAACCCAACACATCCTATGATTCTACGATCTCATATTATGTTTTGAGAAAAATAATATTTTAATCCAAAGGACCACTTTGCATTCAATTTCTCCACGCATAACATCTTCTGACAGGTTTCTTCAGTTGTACCTTTGCTCAAGTCACAGTTTAGCATTCTAAAAAAAGACTGAATGGTATTAAACAAAATCAGGAAGTTTGTACCTCGGGGGGATGTTCCCAACTTTCCAGTCTGTCTCATTTCCTCCTTCCATTTAATGAAGACATAAATCTTAAATTTGATTTTAAAAAAACCAAACCAACAGTCACCATGGCAAGGCTTTTCTCTGAAAAAAAAATTAATAAAATAAAATCACCAACACCTGTGCCTCAGCCAGAGAGCCCCCTGCAAAGCCATGCAGAGTCTTTTATTATTCCTCAGGGACCCTAGCAGCATAAGGCCGGCAGAGCGAGCGCTTCTCAAGCTGCCCCGTACTGCAGAACACTGTTCTCCTTTTGCAAAACTAGCGCACGCTCTCGGCTCGTGCTGTGGGGCCATGGCATGGCATTTCTTCCCTCATTCCCAGCCTCTGCTCTTCTCCACTCCGGCATTTGAAGGCAGAATTAGAGCCATCCTGTAACTGCCCATGATTTCCACATGTGATAACCTGGTTATCCAAGTGATCCTGCACTGTACGCGCCACGTGCTTAGCTTGTGGCAATGAACCATTTCTACAGCTACCTTCGGAGTATCAAAGATTTCCTCTTAAGCCCAGCAGCCCACAGAAATGCAGAGTATTTTGTTTGGCTTTAAGCACCTTAGCACCAGATTATAGTTCCAGCCAGCGGCTGGTGAAAACAAATCTGTTTTTCACAGCAGTTCCTATAGAGCCGCAAAAAGTATTACACAAGAGTAATTTGAAAAGTTTCATGGCAAAGAATGACCAGAATGAAAGATACGTGGAAGACTTGGTACCACATTTATATTTTTGAATTGTTTAAAACCAACACGAATCACACCTAGTTTTTAATGATGTGCGCTAAGAGATGGTATTAGACATCAGAGTCCTGAGGTAATCAGTGCTATTACGAATACGGCAGCCACTGTTTTCTGCAGCAGCACAATGAAATGTTTACACGTTATACACACAGACGCAGCCGTGCGAGCGCATAGCGCTGGGAAGATTACCTACTGCTTCCCATTTATTCACTTCAGGGTTGTATTTCTCAATACTCTGCAGGTACGTTCCTTTGGAATAGGAATATCCTCCTGTGACGTAGATGCATCCGTTCATAACCACTGCGCCACACTCCATCCTTCTCTCCGTCATGTGAGCCATCTGCTCCCACTCTTTTCGCTCCGGGTCATAGCGGTCCGTGATGGTGGTCTGTCCACCCACAAAATAGATCTTGTTCTGTAGCGTTATGGAACACAATCCATATTCTTCGGGAAGAAAGGAATACGGTTCAACTCAGCATGATAACGTTAACTTAAACCGCAGCTACAGGGCAAACACTGGGCACCGCCGAGGGCGGCTGAACTTCTTCACTGAGCTTTGGGAGACACCTCAGGATTTTGTTGGTAAAAGCAAGCTCAAGGCGTTACAGAAGACACAGACACGAGCATCAGTACTTAATGAGAATTGCTTTAAAAGCTTACTGTTACCAAATGTAGAACATAGATAACGTTTTAAAATTCACATAAATTATTTTTGCCATACACCTATGAATACATAGATTTTATAGAAAGTTAGTTTACTGTATTATTTAATCGAATGCAGCCATGTCTTAGTTCAATATTTATACAGTGATTTCTACAGAACAAGATGCTCAAAGAGGCTCTTCCCTTCCCCTCTCAGAGCCTGGAAATGAGAGATGATCCCACTCTGGCCCTTCCTGCCCTACAGGCATTGCTCCTTTCATTAGGAACCTGCCAGAAACTCTTAGGTGGGCTTACAGACTCCCAGACACAAGTAATCCAATCATTACAGATTACTGTTTACCTGGATGCGGGCTTGTGGTGAGTATGCTCCACTCATTGCTACCCGAATGGTATCGCTGGATTTTATCATAGGTGCAGCTTCCCCTGTACCCATAGTGACCTCCGGTTACGTAGATGACTTCGTGCAGGACACAGGCAGTGGCGTTTCCAACACCTGGACACAGTGTGAGAGTCACAACGCGCCTTCAGACCACACACAACAACCGCGGTCACCTCCATCCGTAATCCCATTTCAAATGACTCGTTAATTAATACTGTAGGGTGAAATTATGCTTCCGAGTATTTAACTGAATGTGAAATTGAATCAACTTGTCAGGACACCTTGTTTTATCAGCGTAAGTTAAGAGCAATTAAATAAAACTCCAATAGCCGATGTATGTTGCATGTAATACAGCCACACAATATTTCACAGAATTTTTATGCAGTAATTAAAACCACAATGTCACATCGGTTTTGGAATAGGGAATTGCTTTCAATATTTCACTAGGTTAAAAAGATTTTTAAAAGTCACTCATGGCAAAGACAAAGACGATGGGAGTTGAGATCATTCAGCGTCTCGAGGTACTTCTTCAGATACTCTCGGTCTTTCTCATGGCATTATTAATTATGCTATTGTATAAACAAGGAGACAAACAGAATGGAGCCATGTCAACTCTGTCTCTAGGGGAACAAAACAAAACAAAACAAGGGATCTGGCAAGATAAAATGGACAAAAACTAGGAAATCAGGGTTTTTTTTTTAAGCATCTAAGAAGTTTCACACAGAAAACGGGACAGAACAACTGCCCAGAACGTGTAACTGCTGACAGCGTAGCATTTCTAATTTGAAAGGAAATAAAAAGGGAATAATAGCAAAGTTTGTGGAAAATATACGAACAATGAAGAAAGCTGTAGGAGCACGGTAAGTGTTTTTTCCTGTTACAGATACCTCAAAAAACCTCTCATGTATGCAGACAAAGGCTACATTGCATCAACTTACAGTAAAATTTTATATTTGCATCGATTTATTAAAAGGTATGAGAAAATATATAATTGTTTATAAATTTTATAGCAAAATTATACCCTTCAGTTAGACTGTGATCCAAATTCATGCATTTTTAATTGATTGCTATTCGGCTGCAAGAAGCTGGTACTAGTGCTTTTCGTTATCCTCACACTGAAGGTTGAAGAATCCTGAACAGATGATACAACGAAATATGAGGAAACTGCACGCAAAAAGTTTTAAATGAAGATAACACCTTTCTAAATGATGTTTGCACAGAAAGTTTTAGTAATCTGATTTTATACTAAAATAATACAATCCCTTTACTGGAGCTTGCTCTTTGACCAGCTACTGAATGGACTCTAATCGCGAGTAGTTTTCTGATTTCTTTTTAATTTGAACAGAAATTGTATTCCTGAAAGAAAGCAAAACTAAACAGAGACTACCACTTTCTTTTCCACCCACTGTTCTGGGGCACAGCCCAGTGTAGCGCTTGGATGTTTGCCATCGTTTGGCTAGTAAAGACCTGAACCAAAGCCCACCAACATTAACAGGAAATTCCCACGACTTCACTCGAACTTGGCTCAAACCCTACATGTGCGCGTGGCACTTGGAAGTGGCAAACGCAAAAGGATCAATATTTGAGGCAGACGCCATACCAAAAAGCTTACCTACCTTTGATCATATTTGCGATAGGAAGCCATTTCTTCTTTAAAGGATCGTAGAACTCGGCTTCTTGCACGGGAGCGCCCTTTCGGTAACCACCCAACGCGTAGACGCAGCCACTCAAGGAAACGGCGCAGTGGTAATACCTTGCGTCGAGCATGGGGCAGCCTTCTGTCCACTCATCTCTCTCACTGTTGTATATCCACACTGTGTCAAGGGCTTCGATGCTCTCTGTTCTGTAACCTCCCGTCACGTAGATGTCCGGTCCCAAGCTAGTGACCCCATAGCTCTCTCTGGTGTGATCCGGCATCTCCGTTCCCTGCACCCACGCATTGGTTAAAGGATCCCAAACATGCACTTCTGATAAGGGATGCCAGTAATATCCCCCGATCACATACATGGCTGCTGTGGGTCTTCTGGAAAGACATTTGGGGTTGGGGTTCAGGGCACTGTATATGAGTGACCTTATCTTACTGTCATTAAGCCGGCATTTTTTTTGTAGGTTTAAAGCTGTCCTCAAATACATGTTATCTAAGTCTACTTTGATGCAGCTCAGCAGTTCATAGACATCTTCAATTCTTCCTTCCACGTCGTGCGCAACCCACTTAACAACAGCTTCGATGGCTGCCTCTTCTTTCCAAATGTTGAGATTCTCTCTGGAGAGGATAAAAGAGAGCTTCTCCTTGTCAACGTCCAGAAACTCTTCCTGCTTCCACACTTCATCAAACTGCCATAACAAAATCCTCCTGGACTCTTTTTCTAGCTCCGAGCAATCGTGGTATTCGGCAAAGGAGTGCATCCCTATGCAGTTGTCAGTATCTAAGTGCCTCACCAGGAACCGCTCGCAGGCTTTCTTGACTGACACGAACTGGAGGAGGTCCGCAGCCTGGAGCAGGCTTTGGACATTTCTCTTTGTTATCTGGATCTGGGATGTGTAGGCGTAATTCACCAGGGCTTCCAGTACGGCGTGGCTGAGCCCAGGGAGCCTGATGCAGTTTTTTGACTTCTCTTTCATATCGGCTGTGAACATGGCTTTAAAATAACCGCTGCACGCCGCCAAGGCAGCCCGGTGGCAGTGGAAGAAGACCCCCGAGGCGCACTGCAGGGTGATGTCGGTGAAGAGCCCGTCCAGGTAAAAACCCCGGAACGCCTCCAGGAAGGCGGCGGGGTGCGCCAAGTCCCGGTAGAGGTACCCGTACTCCTCCTGCCCGCCCGCCGCCATCGCCGCCACCGCGCCTTTCTCCGCGCTCCGCCGCCCCCCCGCCGCCGCGGTGCTTACGCGCGGCCGCCCCGTGACCGTCTTTGGAAGAGCCGCTGCCCGCGGGAGGCGGCGGCTCCCGTTTTGGTGGCCCGGCCGCCCGCCCTGCCCTCCCCCGCCGCCACCGGGGGCAGGGGGGCCGGAGGGGCCGGCGGCCGCCATGACACAAGGCTGCCGGCGCGTTGGGGACAGGAGCAGGCGTCCGGGGGAGCGGCAGCAGCTTGGTGGCTCTCAGCCACACAACAAAGCCGGGGGGCCTTCGACTGCCGCAAACGGCGACCTTCAGCTGTCCCTCGCAAGGACACCCCACTCTCGGAGCAGGGACACCCCACGAGCTCCAGGGGCTCCCCTACTACAGCAAGGTGGGACTCGAGAGGGGGCGGCCAGGACTCGCCTCCAACACCTGCACCCGGCAGGCAGCAAAGGGCCGGCACAAACCGCGCTCACCAAAAGGCTCCAACCACAAGGAAATTATTCAGGAAAAGCCACTTTTTTACCACTTTTGGTTTTTTACCACTCCTGATTGTGGTTCACAATTTAACAAGTCTTTTTCTTCTCTGCTAGCAAAACGTTTTCTGCAACAGAGGTCTTGGCAGCCTCTGGGTTTCAGCAGCTGCATTCCCTCCTTCCCCTGCAGCAGGGCCTGGATCTTTCGGATCCAGCAGCCAGGCTCCCCCGGCCCTGCCAGAGCTCTCCTGGACTGAGAGGACTGGCAGCAGTTTCTCCCCCCCAAGAGGAGGTGGTTGTTCGTTATTACCAGCTCAGTGCCAGCAATCGCCAAGAGGAGAGCGCCCGCTCTACACAGATTCTTTAGCAGGAACTGAAGGAGGGATCTGAACATGGACATACCCCTCTGAGTCCTGTTTCAGGGTTAGCTTGTGAGGAAGGATGGCAAACTTGCCCTTGGCCTTTACTGAGACAAATTAAACCTGACACGACTTGAGACCCACCAGTTCTTCAGATGCCGTCTTTGTGCCCTCGCGCAAATCTACACAGAAGTAAGGAAAGGAAATCTTAATTTATACGCACCATCAGCCTGCAAACAAGCAAGACCACTCCTAAAAATCTTCGACTGAGAAAAAGAAGGTAGCGACAACACCAAACGTCAGTAAGAAAGCGAGACCGCTGCTGCACAGAAAAGACAGCTCCAGCAATCGCAGGCTGCCGAGTTGCACCTCATCTGCAACCCTAATTTCTCAGTTAAGGCACTTAAGCTAAAGCAGACATCAGTTCAATAGCAGACCATGTCATCACTTTGGACATTTTGCGGGACCACAGGAAGAATAACATTTGGCATGAGAATACATTATATAACTTTAATGAGAGTTATTTTTAATATCCCTGTATGCACAGCCCAACTCTCGGGGCTCATTCTCACCGTGAGCGGTAAAGAGAAAGACTGCACGTTCACAGACCATTCCTTGAACTATTTCAAGACACAACAACTCTGTTAAAAAGGGTGCAGAAGTTCCCTTACAGCCTGTAAGAGAGGATTATAGTATAGATACGGATGAGAGCGAATAGGTAAAATCAGTGTAAAGCTGTATGCATACGCATGGACTATCTGATCTTCAGAGGGCCCTTCCAACCCTATGATTCTCTGATTCTGTGGGCTGTGCGTTGCAGCAGAAACTCAACAAAAAAACACGTGGCAGACTCTGGACGCGTTCCTGTGCCCCCTGCTCTGGGTGACCCTGCTCTGGCAGGGGGTTGGACCAGATGATCTCCAGAGGGCCCTGCCAACCCCTGCCATTCTGTGATTCTGCGACTCAGAGCTGTCAGCCTGGAATGTCAAACCAGCATTACCTCCGCAGTGAGTGGCAGCAGCACGCTGTCAGGGTGGTAGTCAGGAGAACGGGAGAGGGACTTTTTAAGCAGAACAGTAACGTCCTTACAGCTCTGCAGAAGAGGAGAAGCCTGACTGACTGACTGAAGGTGTTCGCCGCACACCCAACCCCGTGCTCGCTCTCTCCAGGCCCTTACAGGAAGAGGTGACACAGGCCAGCAGAATGCATTACACAAATCAGGCGCGTCACTTTTGTCAGCGAGAGGAACTTTTATTGTCTTTACAATAAAAAATAACACAAATTATTAAAAAGGAATTTTGTTTGGTAAAATGTTTAGTATGTTGAAAATATAAATGCAGCTTCAGATCAAACAAGATTATGAGCATAGCAAATAATTTACAGAATTAAACATTTATCCTGATCAAAGTAGTATAAAAGCCAACTGTTCCAGAACCACGCTCCTGGCACCTTATGTTTTGTAAGTAAAGAATGTCATTCTTTTATGCCCTGATCCTACTCCTTCCCCTAAGTGCGTGGAACAGAAAAGGTCAGTTATGTAGATGGTACAGGCTTGGGGAAGGAGGGGGAAGATGAAGAATAATGGCAATTCCTTTTGCAACCCCTTTCTCCACTTACTTTGGAGTGTGTACTATGTTGTAAAGCCGTTTTAACTTCCCTTTCCCACTATTGCCAAGATTGAACATAAACAGTTTTATACTGTGTTTAAAAAACAAGTTCAGTGAACAGCCCAATTTTACAGTTTTGTGCTTTTATACACATGCAGTTTTTCTCTCCCAGGAAGATAAAATATAACCGTGTTGGTTTCCTTTTATCATTTGAATTATTCCTTTATAAGCAGTTTCAGGTAAGACATTATGTCAGCAGCAGATGACCAAACCAGAACAGAACACTCTACAGGACTGAGATCTTGGGCCAGCTGAGCAATCTTTTTCTCCAAGGTATAACCCTGCCTGGGCATAGCAACATCATCCTTCTTCAACAACATTACTGGACATAAGTCGTTCCCACCATCACCTATATATACAATTCGGGTGTAACTTACTCCTCGCTCACACTGCTTATCTAGAAATTCCTTTAAAACTTTCCTTTTGCAAAGGTTTTTAGGGCACTTTGGACAACGGTGAGCATGGAAGTTCTGTACAGTAAGATAGCCGGTACTGCTGAATGCTGCAGGGTTTGTAAACACTTCATCAAACACGTTATGGAAGTCAGCAGCTTTCAAAATCCAGTCAATAAACACCGTATTAGAATCTGAAACAATTATGCAGTCAAACAACTCTTTGTTCTCGCCAATAAAACCTAGCAGATCTACCATTCCCGCAGTGAAAGGAATTGTTGTCATAGTCCTTTCCATGTCATCTTCTTTGACGCCATTGTCTCCCAAGTAGACAAAGACTCTGCCCATATATTCTGTCCAGTGTCCTGGTCGGTAGGAGTTCCTTAATCCGTTAGGAAGTTTTTTCTCAGGAGCACATTTCACAATCCAGGTATCACTATTTTCATCTACGATCGTATGGTCAAAATCAAAAACCAACAGAAATTTCATAGCTGTCAGAAAATAGTTTCCAAAACAAACAAACAAAAAGAAAATTATTTATATAAACTGAAGTACTGAATTCCTACCCTGATCTTGGGCTCAGAAGAGAAAAATTCTGCAAGCAAATGAAGCCTTAGGATGAATATCTAAACAAAGTAAACTATTTATGGCCGCTACAGCTATGGGAAGCTGTGCTGAAGCTAGAAAAACAGTCTGTAAAGGTCAAAGTTCTAGTTCTTTTCAAACTTGTGTTTAAAATAGGCAACGTGAAAGTATCCAAACCCATGCAGCGTAGCCACTAATACTTGCTAACGGAGTCACTCCTCTGGTACTCATGCACCATCAGCCTGACCGGCGGCTGCAAATTTCTGCATCATCACTTGCCAACGCAACCAACCCGGGATTCTCCGGGCAAAACGCCTTTAGGGAGATTTCGAAAAGAAACTACGACTGAACGGATGGAGCCGGTCCTTTTTAACACGGACACCCCAAATCAAAACACCCAACGGAAAGAAACGCTGCCATTTGGGGGATGTGAAATAAATAAATAAGTAAACAAACCGGTGTGCTTGCTGTAGTCCTGCAACTTCGGTTACCTACAGCCCGCCTGCGTGCCAGGGGGAAATCCCTGGGAGCAGGAGCCACCTCACGCGGAGCTTAGAGCCGTTCCCTCACCGGCACGGCCTCTCGCAGCCGGTAACACCGGCACCGCCGCTCCCTCAGGCCGTCCCCACGGCCAGCTCCCACACAAGCAGCCCCCTCCCAAGGCCGAGGGGGGAGGCGGAGTGAGGGTGAGCCCGGCGGAGTGAGGAAGAGCCCGGCGG
>VXBO01010069.1:12062-61225 GCA_013400135.1 Rhinoptilus africanus
GCGCCGAGCCCGCGGCCCTACACGGCGCCGGGAGGGGTTGTTCCAGACCGGGCTCTTTCTCCTCAGGGATCACCTGGGAAGAAGCAACCTGGAACCAGCGGAGGCAGCGTCTCAGCAACAGCTGGAGTCAGGGAGGGACTGGGTGCCCGGGGGCCCCTGGCTGCAGGGAGCAGCCTTTGGCAAGGCCACCTTCGCTTTGGGCAGGGTGAGGTCACCGGATCTGGTCCCCACCGTCGGGCAAACGGAGCAGTAGCAACCGCCTCTGTAAAACAGACTCCGACATCAGCAGCACCGTGAGAGAAAGCCTCCTTTTTAGACACGGCACATGGGTCTGCTGCAAGTCAGGAGGAGAACTTCTGGCAAGACTTGACCTCATCCCCCTCTACAACTCCCTGAAAGGAGGTTTTAGAGAGATGGGGGCTGAGCTCTTCTCCCTGGTGACAAGGGATAGGACAAGAGGAAACGGGTTCAAGTTATGTCAGGGCAGGTTTAGATTGGATACCAGGAAACATTTTTTCACTGAAAGGGTTATTAACCATTGGCACAGGCTGCCCAGGGAGGGGGCGGATTCCCCATCCCTGGAGGTGTTTCAGAAAAGGGTAGATGTGGTACTGAGGGACATGGTTTAGAAGGGGTTTTTGTCAGGGTGGGTTAATGGTTGGACTTGATGATCTTAAAGGTCCCTTCCAACCTCACCCATTCTATGATTCTATGACACCCCTCTGTATGCAGTGCCATTTCCTCCAAAAATACCAGTCATGGCTTGAAGGGCGTTTCACAAAACCTAGTGATCACCTCGAAAAGGTGTATTTATACACGCACACGTGTGCGTCAGCCTAATGCAAGAGAGAAATGCTGATTGTTCCACCAAATCAAGAAACTGTTCCACCACCCCGAATCTATTTCGGTAAATACGATGAGCGCGCAGGACAAGGGTGGTAAGGCCCAGCCTGTGCCCAAACTTCTGCCTCATCCAGCCAGGAAAACGGCATCACCAATATTCCGCCTTTCCTTTTGGGAATGCTCCTTGGTCCCTGCTGCTCTCAGAATCGTGCCCCAGTACTGCCTGGAAAGCACTAATTACCACCAGCCAAAGCTGTATGCACACACAAGCAGGGAAGGGGACACGCAAACAGCTCAGTCAGTGCCACTGCCCACAGTGACACTACAGATACGGAAACCCTGTCCCAGCTCTGGGATACTGGGACAGGGAGGGTACCTGTTAGGATAACAGAGTGTTGTTACTATGTAGGAACTCAAATCCCCACACAGGTTTGAACATAGGACTTTCTGATATCAAGTAATCTCAGTACCTTTTCTTTCCTCTGCACAGTGTCGCGTCATTTGGAAGAAAATAACGTTCCAGATGGATGTTTTTTTCCAAATGAAGTAGATCTCCGTCAGGTAATTGTATTGCCAAAAGCAGAATGGGAAAGGATTCGGGACAGTCTTGACAGCACAACTAGAGAAGCCGCACGCGTCCTCGCTGAGCAGAAAGAACGAGAAGAAATGAGCTTACGCTCCAAAGCGGCTGTAAAAGACTGGCCCAATACCATTATGGTAAGTGCAAGATACATTTGTAAATAAGGAGATTCTTTTTCATGTATGCAAAACCCCTTATGGTAACATTTCTAGCTGTACTGCCTTTAACATTTGCTTTTAAATATCTATTCTAATTAAACATCAATTAAATACATCTAGCATCTAACATTGACATTTTTTAATTAACACTAAAATGCAAGATTTAAAAAAAAAAGAAAAGCAAAAAACACTGAGTACACCACCTTCAGAATGGGTTGTATATTTTTAATTCACGGGCTTTAAATGCAATTTCTTATTTTATTGTCACTGTAGGAGCTGACAGAACAGAAACTTAAAGCCAAAAAATTACGTGAAGAAAGGGAAGAGGAAGAAAGAAAGCGACTTGATTTGGAAGAACAACAGTTCCAAGCAGCAAAACGGAAGGAGGCTATTGATAGTGCAAAAACCTACCTATACTATCAGACCGAAAGAGTGAAAGAGTTCCATGTTTGTTGACAGTTTGTAATTTTTAAATTCAAATTGTACTGAATTTCTTTAAAGGCTTCTGAACCTGCAAATTACTTTAAATGTTCTCTTGCAGAGGGCACTTCTGCTTGCTGAGGTCCTAAAAGAAAGAGATGCTCAAGTTGAATTTAAAAAGTTAAAGTCAGATGTTAACAAAAAGAAGGATGAAGAAAAGGAAGATGAATGTAAGGAAGCTATTCTCAGAGAGCAAGAAAAGGCACACCAGCGTTATCTGAATCAACAGGCACTACGCAGAGATCAGCTGGAACAGTAAGCAATAATTAAGCAAAAGTAACCCTACTTTTATTATTTACCTAAAGTCTCTTCTCGCAAATACATTCTGTAAGGTTTTTACAGAAACATACTAACAATTTGATTCACAAAGGCGACACTTCAAAATTAAAAATGCAGAGTGCCACAGAAGACCTTGCACGGAAGGAAAAACCTGTGATACGCAGCGTCTTTTATTTGCTGACAGTCTGCATGTGAAATTGCCTCTGGTAGGCATCAATAGGTTTTGGTAAAATCATAATTAAAAAAATGTTACTGAAAGTGTATTTTAACTCGGTTTTGGTCCCAGAAAAGGAAAAGGTTAAACCACATTTTCCATTTGCCCATCACTAGATTCCACAGAACACAAGGCGCACGCACCACTGCCACTTCCATTCTTTCTCTCAGCTCTTACAGAAACCCTACGGAGGGGTCCCCAGGACTGGCCCTGGTGGACTGATAGAAGGAATCGAATTTCCTGAGGCTGAGGAAGGGTTCAAAGCCTGGTCTCACATATTCCAGGTCCAACACATAAATCCTCGCAGAAATTAGGATAGGGCACTACCAGTTTAAGCTGCTGCCTGCACACCCAGAATGAGAAGCATAGATACGGCAGGACTTAACTGGGAAAATCTTATTCGCTGAAGGCTCTACAGAGACAGGCCCAGGACGTTATGAATGCAGTGGTGCTAACTGGTCATCCCAATAAAACTTGTTACCCCGAACCGCAAGCTGGGAGCATACCCTAACTGGTTTGTGGTCAGGGCTACCATTACCAACAACAATGCTATTTTTCACCTCTGATATTCTACCCACCTTCAGTTCAGAGCACCACATCCTTCAGTGCAAGGTACCTATCGGTTACGAAGAATCTCTCTCTGTTCATGCGATCCCGAGCCCATTTATTTATTCTACTCTTTTTCCCGATTCAGAATAAAGGAGCGCAAGCATCAGGCAGATCTGGCCAAGCTAGAAGACAAGAGAGAAGGAGAACGAATACAGAGACTGAACCGATTGTACCAACTGGAAATTCAGAGAAAAATGGAAAAGGAACAGAAGGAAAAAGTTGAACGCCAGAGGCTGTATCATGTAAGTAATAGGAAAGTTCAAATGCTTGTTTCACCTTGACTGCCTGGAGTGGAACAATAGCATTCATATATCTAAATGGGCCTACTGGCAACAGAATGTTTGCCAACAGCTTCAGTAGCCTTGGCTCACATGCCTACCCTGCCAGTTGCAGGCCACGTCTTCCCTCTGTGATTTTAAGAAAGGCCTCTTTGGAGGCAGGTCCCTTCTCTTGTCTGAAGGGACACTGGCACCTGATGCTTTCACCGGTCTACAATTAAACAGTCTGCTGTTGACATCAAGGAATATTCTCCTTGACTTCAGAACTGGATTTAAGTTCCACGTACCTGCTGGATTAAGCCCATTTTATTTTGTTAGGAAGAGGGAACAGCCCGAGTCTGACCGTAACAGTATCTTCTTAACTTGCCTTTCCGTTTATGATTGGAGAGGTTTAGAAATTTAGTCAAGACATGCTGACTTCTGTCTTCACCTTTAAAGGCATCTTTCCAAATGCAAACTAGAAACGGCTCAGAACAGTTCTGGGCAGCATACAAAAGACAGGGGTTTTTTTACATAAAACTACAGAAAACTTCTCACTTCTCTTCAGCTATGATTTGATTAAGCTCCCAGACTGGCATAGTTCTGGATGGGGTGGGCCAGGAGCAGCACAGTCTGTGTCCGTGTTGGGGGCAGTTGCACGGTCCCGTTCCTCTCAACATCCCCCTTTGCTCTCGTGTGTGAATGGGAGCAAGGGATAACACTCACCGCATCACACAGCGATTTGTTTGTGTAATGGGATGGAGAAGGAGGTGTTTGATGCTCGGTTCCCCTTCTCTTTCCACGTATCTGCTGTCTCCTCTTCATGCATGTTTGAGCAGGGAGGCAGAAGGAAGTGGGAGTACTGAGAACCCCTTTCCTCTCTTCTCGCTTTGAAAGAAACACAGAGAGAACAGGGAGCCATTCTTTTAAGTTGCTGCTCCAGGCCAAGATTTTCTAGACTTCATCTGTTATATCAGGACCATTTTGCCCACGCAGGAGCATGTAAGCGACCAGAAAATTATCAAAGCAATAGAGGAACAAAAACAAATGGAAGAAGATGATCGGATTAATGCTCATTTTAAGGCAAAGCAAACTATCGCCAAGCTGATAAAAGAGAAAGAAGCTGAAATGCGTAGGTAGGTACAACTCTAGAGTATAAATTCTAAGTAAAGTAAAAATTATACTGTAGTCATATTCAAATCTTTCAGACTGATGATGTAACACAAATCACAGGTATTCTAAAAATTAAATTCTACTGATAGGGAGGGTAGGGAATTCAGAATAAAAAAGGAAATTCTTTCACAGGTTCCTTAGCAATAGGTGTGCGTGGGAGCGATCTCTCCGCCCTTCAAAGTACAAAGGCTTACGGAAACGCGAAGCTCTACACTGGTGTGTTGGGAACAGCGATTTTCCATACGGCCTGCTAAGCCTCCACCTCCTCAACAACTAAAATCCTTCACAAAAGTATTTTCGGGCATAAGCTATATTTGTCTGAGTCAGATCAAGAAATTTAATTGTACTGCTTAACTAGGCACCTACATTAATTAATTACATGGGGTAATTATTAAGGGAAGATGGTTTACCAATTAAATGGTGAGGGTACAGCATGAAGATAGCATTGAGCCAATCTAAGAGGTCCCTTCCTACTTCTGGCCAATACTCCCAACATTTCTCTCCTGCTGGCAAGATGCTAGGCAGATTTCTCCCAGAGTGATCCAGCTCATTATTGCAACAGAAAGCGAGTGTTACAACAATACAGGGAATGTTTATTTGCTAAATCAGATAATTAAAAAAAAAAGAAAACAGGAAGAAAATATGGAGATAAAAGAGTGAGGTGCGTGGGCCTGTGTGGGAAGAGGAGAAAAGACTAGAAGCAGGATTGCTGAGTGTGGTAGAAGTAATGCTTCAGGTAGATCCAGATGCACACCCTGGTATGTTATGGTAGCTCATGTTCTTCTGCAGATTAAAACAGGAACATCACGACAAAATTGTTAGGCAATTAGCTGTCCAAATGAACGAGGCATTAAAGAGGGAAGATGATGGTCTTGCTAGAGACATCGAAAAAAAAGAAGCTGAACAAGAAAAAAACCGCAAAGAGAAAGAAGCAAAAGAAAAGGCAGCCATGGAATCGATTGCTGAGCACAGAGCCACTGTGGTAAGAAACCACGTCTGTTCTTACTGCTGCTTACTCCAGCCGAGGAGCCTGGCCCAGATCACAGCTGGTGCCAGGCATCGGGATGTTTCACGAGGTCCACTGCCACCTTTCCCGGGGTCCTCTCTCCCTCTCCCATTCGGGGTTGGGCACACATCTGCCAGGGCTGCTGAAAGCCCTGGGCTTGGACACTGGCCAGCCACAATGACCGGGCTTATCAGAACACTGATACAGTGCTGCTTCTGTGGAAAGATAGGACTTCCAGCTTCACAGGCACGCTCCTTGGTTAACTTTTTTTTGGTGTATTTTGTAAAATACAGCTGAAGATGAAAGCGGAAAAGGAGAGAGAGGAAAAAGCAGAGGGTAAAAAAGAACTTCATGCGTTAATGGAAAAGAACCGCATCTACCTGGAAATGGAGAAAGCCAAGAAACAAAGACAACGTGATGCAAGCATGGAAGTACAGAAGATTCAGATCCAGCAAATGGTAAATAGAAGAGCTGTCCCTTGTCAGCCCCTTCAGAAAGAAGCACGCATCTAAACCAACAGCACTAGCTCCTGCCCAAGAGGAACAGAGAGAGAGAGAGGAAGCTTTCTGTGTTTTGTTTGGAGGTTTTTGTTTGGTTTTTTTGTGTTTTCTTAAATCATTTATGCTCCATGTAGCTGGTGTTGGGGGCCAGCCTCCTTCCAAAGCAGTGGTGCAAGTCAAGGCTGTTCTGCAAAGAGAGATCACATCCTGCCCTGTGCCGTTACGTACTACTGCTGCTCTCTTACATCTTCTGGTCAGGTCACCCAAGAGCAGCAGCGGATGCTCACTCAGCTCTTTAATGTACCCTTTTTTGGGGGAGTATGGTGGAGGAGAGAAATAGGGAGGGATGATATTTGCCGAGTATCAACTAACATCACCACAGATCTCCTGTAAGCTTATACCCTCTCTAGGTTTTCAGGGATAGTTATGTTGTAAAAGAAATACTAACCGTTGTTATTCCCTTTTCTTCATCAGGCTGAAAAACAGGCAAAAAAACAGCAGGAAAGGCAAGCAGACTTGGACTACGAGGCTCAGAGAGAGGCTATTGCACTTTGTAAGGAGCGTGAATTTCAGAGTTATGCAAAGCAAGTAATTGAATCAGTCTCCAAGACTACACGTCATCTTTATCCTCTTCTCAAAGCATCCAACGATGGAAGAGGACTTGGATACGGGCCATTTTCCAGAGGAAGTGAAGGACTAAATACTAGTTTTGAAGCACAAGATGATGCTGGGACCCAGTTACCCTATAGCTGTACTGCTGCTCAAGAAGTTAAAAACATGAAATAATACTGAGACAAAGGAAAGGCAGAAGCAATTTTCATGTGATAAAAAAAAATAATCTTCTTGAACCTTATGGGCAGAGTTGAACTGTAAATGATCTCCATCAAATATATGCTATGGATCTGCAAGTCCATTTGAAAAAACAAATTGCCAGACAACTAGTTATAGTCTCAAAAATCCCCAGCTTGTATTCCATGAAAGTTAGTTCATTAAACTTGAGACAGGAATGCATGATATATAATAGACAATCAGTGTAATCCATTCCACCCAAAAGCTCACTACTACTGTTATATTTTTGTTATTCATTATTCTAAAAATTCACTGTCCCAGATTTTTCAGGCCTAGGATATGAATTCCTAGTGCAAAAGGTCACATCTTTCACAAGCCCACTTCCAGTTAAGTATTCCCCATAACAGAAAAAGACAAACCAACCTTACAGAATCTAGAGGGGAAGAAAAAACCAACCTAATACATGTGACAGAATAGTTGTGCTGCAGTTTTTATAGCATTTTGCAACTACCTCTGTAAAACATACATCATGCTATAAATTAGTTATAATGAACAAAAATGCAAACACGATTTGATCACAGCCCTTAAAAGGTCACCTAGAAGGCAAATAGGTCCCAATAGAGCTGTAAATAGCTACTACAAAAAGGGCAGGGCAAGAAGAACAACATAGTTGGACTGTTCTTTCAAAAAGACTAACAATGATTCAATCTGCGGTAACTAATCTGGATCTGAAATTGTTTCTCAGACTCCTCACGTGACTTAACTCTCCAACACCAAAGTCACACACGCATCTCACTCCTTAAGCTTCGTTTCTTTGCTGAAATTTTACCATCATATTCCTGCCTCGGACAGAGTTAGGGTTCCCTATAATGACTCCCTCCATGAGTGTCCTGGGGTCTAAACAGGGTACCCCCCTACTCTGGTGTCCATGGAAAACAAAGTCCAAGAAACTTGAAGCTTTTCTTTGGGGCACACAAGCTTCTGTTCCAGCCCCACAGCTGGCCCCCCTCTGTTGACCAAGCTAGAAAATTACTCAAGTTATATATATATATAAAAAAAATTTAAAAATATTATGAGAGTTTTATACAAAGGATGCTCGACAGATAATTTTAGTTTGGAAAACGGGTCTTTTGGGTGCCCGGTTTCGGACAGCAACAGGCTCTGAAGAAAGCACCGGACTTTGAGCAAGACGGGAGGCTACCCCAGGGGCCAGGTCCCTCCTGCAAGCCGAGGGCCAAGCAGAGCTGGTTTTACCTTCCCCACAGCGCAAAACGGCTGGATACAAGACGGATAGGAGATGGATAGGAGATGGATAACCTCCTTCCCCATGCAGCAGGCATCAGGGCAAGGGAGGAACTCCTGGAAGGAGGAGGAGGACGGACCGAGGAAGTCCCAGGGTGGCCAAGAGCCTTCCTCCGAGCAAACTGCGCCCTGGGGGCCACCTTTTAAGGCCAGGTAGTGGATAAAGGCGAGCTCCCCACACACCCAGCCTCCGGCGGGCCCAGCGGGGTGAAGGTTTCGGGCCGAGCCAAACCGCCACCCCCACGGCGGAGCCGGGAGCAGGCAGAGCGGGGAGTTACGGCCTCTTACCGGGACGGGCTCCGTACAGCGAAACGGCTGTTTCCCCAACCGGCTGCTGAGGAGAGCGGCTCCCACANCGCCGTGACCGCCGCTATTCCAGCCTGCTCCGCCGCCCGACTCGGGCCGGGAGGGAGGGAGGGAGGCGCCTCAGCCGCCGGGCACCGCGGCTCCGTGTAGGCCCGGCCCGGCCCCGCCCGCCGCTCCTCCCTCATCCCCGGCTGCTGCTGCCGCCTCAGCCACCGCCATTCTCTTCATCGGGGCCGCTCCCGCGGGCACTGCTCGCCGCCGCCTTTCCTCCCTCTCCCCAAAGAGCCCCGACTCCCCAGGCCCTCGGTGCCGGTAAGGAGCCGTCTCCTTCTCTCGGCAGGCGCTGGGCGCGGCGGAGAAGGGCCGAGGATGGACGGCGAAGGGCCGGAGGCCGCCCGCCGTGAGGCAGAGCTGGAGCGCGGCCGCTACTTGGAGCGCCGGGCCGTGGCCCGGGAGCAGCTGGAGCAGTAAGTCCGGCGGGACCCTCGGGAGGGCGGTTTGGGTTAAAAATAATTTTTAAAAAATAAAATAAATTTTTTCTGTGGGTACCTCCGGGCTGTCGGGCCCCGCCTGGGCCTGCGAGACGCACCCCTTCGGCCGCGTTGTGCCTGATCCCCCTCGCTCCGCGGTGGGGCTGGAAACCCCTCTCCTCGCCTTCTGTTTCCTCCGTGTCTGTTCTCCAGCTTCAGCGGTGTCTCTTGTTGACAGTGGCAGCCTCCATCCTAATAAATTAAACCGGACGGCCTGTTATTTTGGTACTGAGAGCAAGTGGGGGTGTCTCCCTGGGGTAAAACTCTCCATTATCTCCGCTTCCCCCAGCCCAGACTCATTCGTGCTTCCCCAAGCACAGGCTGACGAAGCGTCTGTGGCTTGCGCAGTGCTGTGGCAAAGGCCCAGTTTGTACAGGGAGTGGGCTAACGATGAAGCGGGCTAATCAAATCAATCTAATATTCGAGTCCACATGCTGGGCATATTTGCTTTTGCTAGTATAGGCTTAACCAGCAGCCTTGCACTAGGACTGAGCATCGGACAAAGGATTTGTAGGTACCTTTTAAAAACCATCATTCTGTTTTTGATTTCTGACATGCTACTTTCACTTCAAAGTGTCAGGATTTTACTGTTAAAGTACCCGTAGATGTGCAGAATCCGTATCTGCTCATTATTTCATGCAGTCCCTAGCTCGTTTATTCACCTTCTTTTTCTGATTCAGAATAAAGGAGCACAAGCATCAGGCAGATCTGGCCAAGCTAGAAGATAAAAGAGAAGGGGAAAAGATACAGAGATTGCATGGATTGTACCAACTGGAAATTCAGAGAGGAAAAGAAAAGGAACAAGAGGAAAAAGCTGAACGCCAGAGGCTGCATCACGTAAGTAACAGGAAGGCAGACGGTTCAAAATGTTTGTTTCACCTTGGCTGCCTGGAGTGAAGCGGTTGCTTTAGACCCACAAATAAATGGGTCTACTGGCAGCAGGAGGTTTGCTGGCAGCTTCAGATCATACACCTACCCTGCCAGATACAGGCCGCGTCTTTCCTCTGTGCTTTTGAGAAAGGCTTCTTGGAAATTGTAATGTTGATTTCAGAACTGGATTTAGGTTCCGTGTACCTGCTCTGTTTTAAGCCCATTTTCCTTTGTTAGGAAGAGGGAATAGCCCGAGTCTGAACATGACAGTATCTTCTTAATTTGACTCTCCCTTTATGATTGGAAAATTAGTCAAGACCTGTTTAACCACACCTACTGTCTCTCCCTCCCCGTGCCTGCTTGAGCAGGGAGGCTGAAGCAGAGGTACTGCCGTGATGAGGCAGGTTGGCACATGAGACAGTACAAGGAGAGAATTCCCACTGAAACGCTACTTGCTTCTTCCCCCCATATGCCTTCTTACCTCAGTTACACAAATTTTACCTCATTTGCCCCAAACCTAGTATATATGCAATAAAAGCTATATATACTCATAGCTGCCACACGTGATTACAAAATGCTTTGAGCTGTACATTTTTTATGGTTCTACAGACTCTTACTGTTTGAGCTCTTCAGAGTCTGTGCTGTGAATGATAAATGGGATGGGAGCGGTACATTTGGGGCCTGTGGGGAAGTAGAGGAAAGAATATAAAAAGATACTGTGCTTAGGGCTGCAACCACATACTAATTTTACTTTTGTGGTAAGTAGGTCATGAGAATTCTTTGCCATCTCTGGGTTTCTATCTTCTATAGCTTCTACGCTGATACAATAAGAGCTATAACCTAACTCTTATTATAAGCTAGGTCTGAAGTCTCTGCTGGATTTTTTTTTTCAGTTCACGTTTCCAAAATCTCATTCTACATAAAAGTACTTTTCCATTTAAACAGGAATATATAGCCGAACAGAAAATAATTAAAGCTGAAGAGAAACAAAAAGAAGACGAAGATGATGATCGGATTAAGGCTTATATTAAAGGAAAAGAAATGATGGCTGATCTGACAAGAGAAAAAGACGCAGAGACTGACAGGTGGGTCTAGGGTTACAGTTTTCAGTGGTAAGATTCAAACTTGCAATTTAATTTTATGACAGATTTTACTCTGAATTTTTATATCAGCAAAAACAGAATTTTGTGATGCAAGCAAACTTCCTGTAATTAAAACCTGAAGTAGAAAGTCCAGAAGAAATGCCTGCCAGTTCCAGTAGTAACTGGTGGTGCTGGGGGTAGAAGCGAGATTGCTGGCTTTGTTAGGAGCAGTGCCTTGGTAATCCGAGTGCGTATCCTGGTGTGTTACGGTAGCGCGTGTTCTCCTGCAGGCTAATACAACAGCATAAGGACAAAGCTTTTGAAAAACTGGCTGCACAGATGAATGAGGCATGGAAGATGGAAGATGATCGTCTTGCTAGAGGAGCTGCAGCGGTAGAAGATGAATACCAAATTAAAAACAAAGAGAAAGAAGCAAAAAAAAAGGCTGCCATTGAATCTATTGCTGAACACAGAGACACTGTGGTAAGAAACCTAGTCTGTTCTTACTCCTCTTTCTGTCGTATACTTGTATTTCTGAACACCTTTTAGAAACACTATAGATACCAGCACAAGTGTCTTGGGTGAGACGCACATGCAAGTTCTCACTTAGCAGCTGCCTCTCATTTACCATCTATAGTTTCAGAACTAACTTCTTAAGAAAGGTGCAAGTGGTACATGTGATGATGCTCTCTCAAAAAATTAGAGTTGGAAGGCCCTATAATTGTTGGTAATTTGAGCAGACATTTCCCAGACTCTGCGCTGCTTACTCCAGCCGAGGAGCCTGGCCCAGATCACAGCTGGTGCCAGGCATCGGGATGTTTCACGAGGTCCACTGCCAGCTTTCCCCGGTTCCTCTCTCCCTCTCCCATTCGGGGTTGGGCGCACATCTGCCAGGGCTGCTGAAAGCCCTGGGCTTGGACACTGGCCAGCCACAATGACCGGGCTTATCAGAACACTGATACAGTGCTGCTTCTGTGGAAAGATAGGACTTCCAGCTTCGCAGGCACGCTCCTTGGTTAACTTTTTTTTGGTGTATTTTGTAAAATACAGCTGAAGATGAAAGCAGAAAAGGAGAGAGAGGAAAAAGCAGAGGATGAGAAGGATCGTAATGACTGGATGACAGCAGATCGTGTCTACTTGGAAATGGAAAAAGCCAAGAAACAAAGACAGCATGATGCAAACATGGAAGTACAGAAGATTCAGATGCAGCAAATGGTNTGTGTTACGGTAGCGCGTGTTCTCCTGCAGGCTAATACAACAGCATAAGGACAAAGCTTTTGAAAAACTGGCTGCACAGATGAATGAGGCATGGAAGATGGAAGATGATCGTCTTGCTAGAGGAGCTGCAGCGGTAGAAGATGAATACCAAATTAAAAACAAAGAGAAAGAAGCAAAAAAAAAGGCTGCCATTGAATCTATTGCTGAACACAGAGACACTGTGGTAAGAAACCTAGTCTGTTCTTACTCCTCTTTCTGTCGTATACTTGTATTTCTGAACACCTTTTAGAAACACTATAGATACCAGCACAAGTGTCTTGGGTGAGACGCACATGCAAGTTCTCACTTAGCAGCTGCCTCTCATTTACCATCTATAGTTTCAGAACTAACTTCTTAAGAAAGGTGCAAGTGGTACATGTGATGATGCTCTCTCAAAAAATTAGAGTTGGAAGGCCCTATAATTGTTGGTAATTTGAGCAAATACTTCCCAGACTCTGTGCTGCTTACTCCAGCCGAGGAGCCTGGCCCAGATCACAGCTGGTGCCAGGCATCGGGATGTTTCACGAGGTCCACTGCCAGCTTTCCCCGGTTCCTCTCTCCCTCTCCCATTCGGGGTTGGGCGCACATCTGCCAGGGCTGCTGAAAGCCCTGGGCTTGGACACTGGCCAGCCACAATGACCGGGCTTATCAGAACACTGATACAGCGCTGCTTCTGTGGAAAGATAGGACTTCCAGCTTCACAGGCACGCTCCTTGGTTAACTTCTTTTTGTGTATTTTGTAAAATACAGCTGAAGATGAAAGCAGAAAAGGAGAGAGAGGAAAAAGCAGAGGATGAGAAGGATCGTAATGACTGGATGACAGCAGATCGTGTCTACTTGGAAATGGAAAAAGCCAAGAAACAAAGACAGCATGATGCAAACATGGAAGTACAGAAGATTCAGATGCAGCAAATGGTAAACAGAAGAGCTGTCCCCTATCAGTCCCTGCAGAAAGAAGCATGCATCTAAACCCATAGTACTAGATCTCCTGCATGGGAGAGAAAGAGGAAGCTTGCTGTGGGTGCGATGGGCGCATTTTGTTTGTTTTTTACCTGTGTGCATGTTGTGATGTTGGGGAACAGCCTCCTTTCAGAGTAGTGGAACAGAAACCTCTTCCAGGCTGACTTGGCCCATGCTGGTCGGGGAAGGATTACCTGGGAGGGCCGGTAATAAGAAAGATATGTATAATATATAATAATAAGAAAGATCAGCAGTGGTAGATGACATCCTGTCCTGTGTCATTATGCCACTTTTTTAATGGTGTCATTACTGCTTTCTTGTATCTTCTGGGCAGGTCACCAAAGAGCAGCAGCTAATGCTGGTCTTCACTCAGCTATTCAATATACGCTTTTTTCTCCCCTGCCAATGGGATATGGCAGGGGAGAGAAGTGGGAGGGGATGGTGTTTGACGAGTATCAGCTAACATCCTTTTTCTTCATCAGGCTGAAAAACAGGCAAGAAAACAGCAGGAAAAACAAGCAGATTTGGACTACGATGCTCAGAGAGAAGCTGCTTTTCGTAAGGATCGAGCATTTCAGCGATAAAGACAGTGAGTAACTGAATCAGTGCCGTTGCTGGATATAATTTTTGTTCTCCTCTCCAAGCATCTAAGGAAGGATCAAGATGTGGGCTTTATAACCAGGACAACTGCAAGAGGGGCAGAGTGTATACATATATAGTACTTCAGGAAAACCAAGGGGGAGGCAGGGAAGGATGGTTGATGTAACAACATCCATGTTCCTCCTGCCAAACGTACAGCAGCCCCCAGCTTGCTGAGAGCCTGAGCAAACACATGGCATTTTGTAGGAGCGTCACAACTCGTGTGCCCCTCAAAGCCTTGCCTTGGCAGGGCCAAGAACTCTCCTCAAAGCCAGCACCGACCCAGGTGTTGTCTTGGTTGGTCAGTCCTGCTGTGCTGGTTTTGGATGGCAGGATGTGGCTGGCTGGAGCTGACTGACTCTCTGTTCCCCTGTCAGTTAACGTGGCCCACAAGGGGCTCGACTGTGGGGTGAGGAAGTTGCTGCCGAGAACTCGACGGCCATGATGCATGTGTCTCAGAGGTTTTGCTCAGAATAGCTCTAGCCTGGTGTCGGGGCTGAGTGCCCATGACCGGTTGGAGCACACCTTCCTCTAAGTTTCACCCAAAAGGGTCCAGTCTGTGATCTCTGTAATGTGAACTAAAGTGCAGGAAGTAGGAAGAAATTATTTTGGAAATTAGATATTTAAAAAAAATAGAGACATGGCAATTAACTTGCGAAGTTGTCTCTGAATACATTTTTTTCTTAGCTCACTAATGAAAAATTTATTTCCCTTCTTTCTGAGCCAGTGCTCCTTTTACTACTTCAAGCTTTTTTCAGCAAGCAGAAAGAATGGAGACTTAACAAAGCCTTTTGATCGCAGAAGCTGGAGCCTTGAGAAGCAGCATTGACTACAGCAGAAGCGGTGTTGAAATCTGCAGAGCTTCATAATGCTCCAAATGCATCCCTAAGTGCGTATTTGCACATGCTCACTGCCATGAAATTGGTGAGTTAAATGGGGTTTAGTCTACCTCCACAGCAGCAAGAAACAAGGTGGACTGCAGCTGCATTTCCTACTCAACTTCAAGAAACACCCTGTTCTGCAAGTTACGTATTGTCTGCATTTGCAGTCTACAGCCTGCTTCCGTGGGGCTTCAGCCCCTTTTACTTTGAAAATCTACCAAAATACCAAATTCGAGTACCAGAAAACAACTCTTCCTTTCAGTACCCCTAGAGTGACGTAGGAATCCTGTGTAATTTTAAGGCACGTTGGCTAAATAGGGATTTGGTTACCCAAATCCAGCATGAAAAAAAATCCAGCATGAATCATGATGTCACTTTATTCCACTGACTTGGAGATGCACATGCTCTGTGTGCTTGCTTCAAGTGACTAACTCTAGTTAGTAATCCTCTATAAAACTAGGCAAAAAAAACCCCTCAGGTGTGTTAAGAACATGAAGAAATACCTAAAGTTCTAAAATTTTCAGTGACAGAGCATTTTGGTAACACTTAATTGTCTTTTACAGTTGTCCGTCATGAAAGGCAAGAATGGAGAGCTGCTTGCAGGAATAATAAGACTAAAATCAGTTTGATGTGTACAACACGTTGAAGAAAACGGGAAGAAAAGACAGGGAATAGGCTAAGAGAACAGCTCCTTGTGCAAGTAGAAGCAGATGAAAGCTGTTGAACAGACAGATGAGAAATAAAGAGAGAAAGCTGAGCTCATTCAGTCTGGAAATGAGGACACTAACTGGGTATCTACTTAACAGCTTGAAGGGTAGTTAAAAATACAGGGGAGCCAAACTCTTCTCAGCAGAGTCGGGTGGTTGATGCAACAGGTTGTGACATGGAACATCAGGCTGAGTAGTCAGGAAAACCTGCTTCAGCAGGAGTACAGTGTGATGGCACTGGATCAGAATGGCCAGAGGTGGTGGCGTCGCCGCCTGTGAAGGCTTCAGAGATGTCCCATGTAAGGCAGGTCCAGCTGACCACCAGAGGTCCTTTTCAGCTACCATTTAAAGATGGCAACAAAACACAGGGAGATGAGTGGCAGCTGGGGAGAAAGGAAACTGCTGCCCTGGAAGAATCTGCTAATTGAGAAGTACCTCTAATCTAATGCCTAGCAGCACTACTTGTATTAGTTATTAACTGAAGTTTTAATTAATAGCACAGAAATCAGAATATGCTTAGAGAAATAATTTGACTAGTAAACTTCAATTACCATTTTTGCTCAACAAAGCACCCTCTCAGATGCTGTGCTGCTTCAGGAGGTTGTAGCAGATGAGAAACACAATAGGTATTGGCCTTATTAGAAGGCCAAAACCATAGAAATGTAAGGCAACCCTCGGAGACCGAAATGGAGATCTTAAATCAAACTGTATTTTTTCCAAACCCGTCACCCAGCTCTGGAAGTAGAGCAGCAACTTGAGTTTGAACACATGGGTCTAACATGGTCTTCTCCCACCAGTAACATAACTGGTACCTGCGTGGTGGTGGTGGTACCCGTAAGGGAGTGCTGTTGTCATGGATCTAACGCAGCTCCTTCCTAGGAAATGGAAGAGTGAAGCTTTCTGAAATGCCTCATATCCTAAGGAAATCTGAGTTAACTCACTGCAGCTCTTCACTGTTAGGCCGTGTTCCGGGCTGGAGCTCTTAATTCTGTTGTTTTAACATTAGTCTCTGTTACTGCTCAGTTCTGAGGAAGAGTGAAGAGGACACCTACCTGCAAACAAGCTACCTGTGAACAGAAGAGTGGGCACCGTGGCACTATTAAGGATGGACATTTTTGTGTCCCAGTACAGACTGGCTGTGTGCTCCTGAAAAAAAAAAGTTTTTCCAAAGGTCATTGGTTGGATTAGGTCAAATAATTTTTTTCTGTTTCAGTAGCTGGATTCTTCCAGATGCTTGTTACTAACTTATGCCTTTCTGGTCCCCCTTGAATGGAAGAGTGCTGTAAACAGTCTGTAACCTTCCTCCTCATGCTGGCAGTGCATCTTTGAGAGAAGGAGAACTCACTGCTGCTAAATAGCTCTCAAAAAAACCACAGCCCCAAGCAACCCTCATCTCTGAGGGCTAAGATTTAAAAGGGAGTTGATGTGAAGGCCAGAGGTTTGGCAAGACCGCATGAGGTTTCTTCTTTGGAAGGATCTGAAATGAATTAATTTCTATTTAAAATAAGTGAAGTTGTGCTATAGGCTTTGTTAGACTCCGGATGTGTGTAGTAATTCCCTTTACACTCCTGCACTGCCACTACCACAGTCAAAGTTTCTTTTTGTTTTGGTGTATCACCACCTTTGGCATTAAGAACAAGATACCGAAGTAGATACATAAACGATTCAAAACCTGCCATCTGATCTGTTAAACCAATCTCTCTCTAATGTCTTAAACCATTCTCTAGAAAGCAGCCTTAAAAGCACAGTCATTCGTACCTGGTTGATACCGTCTTGCGTAAACCAGCACGGGCGCTTTCTTTTTCTGTGGGTTTCCTCATCTCCAATACGTTACCCAGAGAAATATGCAATTCTCTTCGGTGCTGAAGGGATCGAAGGTCTGATAAAATTCAACGTCGCATCTCTGTTAACAGAATAGCCCCCACTCAAATGAACAGCAGCTGGTCTGACACCTTCACTGTGTAAAGGCAAAAAACCGGGCAAAGGTTAGAAAACAACAACACGTACTGGAAGAAGCGATAGCTACTGAGCAGACCAGAGACGGGATCAAAGGTAGGAGACTACTAAGATGTGGGAAATACAAATCCAGCAGCTGGTGCGGTAGCACAGCAGACAAGGGAGAAATTAGTATTGCATTATTGCTACAGGACAAGCGTTCCCGCGTTAAGCTTCAGTTACAGCTTCTCAGCGCATACACGATTAGTTGTACAGCAATTAATAATTACGCAGTAAGATTTAAACTCTCTTTCTTTCTTCTTCAGAAACGCATCCAACAGCTACTGAAGTATTTACTAAGGACTAAGAAGCCACTGTCGCCATACAAGTCACGTGTGCCTGCAAACCTTACCAGTGCTCGAGAGCCGAGGCTAACTCAGGCGGAGGTTGAAGGGGTGCTGTGTGCCAGAACCTGCCTGTCCTCACCTTCAGCTCAAGAAACAAGTACCGTAGCTACAGCTGCAGCTTGCGACTGTACCTGTAACCACTCCAGTTTATTATGGAACAAAGCACTAGATTCTCTTTGTAGGAAGTGAAGAGGGAACAACCAAAGGTAAACTATCAGTTCGTCGGTGCTCTACTCCTCCAGTATTGCTGGGCCTCTGGGCTTAATTACGGTTTGTCTTAAAAAAGAAATTCTTGCTAAGCAAATAATAAAATTGAGTAAGCTGTTGAAGAACACGTGTCTGTAACAATAAGATCAATGCTGAGCGTACCTTTTATTTGTGACCGTTTTGTACTTACATTGACTTTGGAGAACAGATAAGAATACCATCTTGAGAAAGCTGTGCCGCTGGCTGAGTCTTTAATCCTTCACGGGAGAGCTGTCCGCAGCAAGACCGCGTGTATCCATCACTCAAGTTTCGAAACTGACTTTTGGGAACTAGGAAAAGCGCTTCCCTGCTTTCTCCTCAGCACCCTGCTGCTGGCACAGCCAGGTTGCCAGCCTGGGGCACTGCTGTAGGTGACTTTTTGAGCAAAATTGTTCTTTCACTCAATTCTAATCTGACTCTAAAGTTGTCCTACATTTAAATTCACATCGTCGAAGAGGTAGTCCTTCTGGAACCAGTGACAGCTATTCTTCACACACACACAGACTGGTTGTGTTTGTGTAAGCACACGATTTAAGTTTGCAGCTAGCAAAAATCCCCAAACATTAAGACATGAGATGAGCTTCATTACCTGTCTGTGTTTTTGTGCATGTTATGATTGTGAATAGACTGTTGTTGTTCTGTAGTAGAAAGCTTCAATTCCAGCTATAACGTTAACGCTGTCATCCAATTTAGCATGAAATAAAAATCTGACTGTTGCCATCTTCAGTGAAAACGTATAGCTCTTTTTAACTGAAGAGGTAGCGCCCTGACATCAAATCACCGCACCTTGTCACTCTGCCCAATAAAGGGCTGGAGATTTGACACTCAAAAGCATGTTTACACACGGGGGTCGCACCATATGACTTAAAGGTGAGGATTACTCTAAATAGAGAAGACGCCAAGTAACACTGCAAGAAGCACACGTGGCAGGCATCCGGAATACGCTGACAAATATGCCAAGGTGCATTTATTTCTGAGCAGCACTTCAATACACCAGTCTGACGTTACATGTCAAGAACTCGTTCTCCCAGCTGGATCATCTGCCCTGTCTGGGAACTCCAGATGACAAACATCCAAAAGGTGGAGGTTTCCAAATACTCTGCTCAACACCACATACACGACACTGCCTGTACAATTAACCACGATCTTTTTAGCTGGTGAAGGAAACCAGTTACCAGCTAGTTCCTCTTACCGCTGATCATAAATTAACACGCCTAACTTCTTTCCAATCCTTCCAGCCATTCTTTTCATTAGCAGCGAAGCCAGCACGATAAAGCGTCGCGCTGACTACTGTTTATATAGTTACAGGGATATGTACAAGATCTGCAGACGCCTAACTTCCCGCCAAAAACAGCAAGTTTTTTTAAAGTGCTTTGTACGTCACACAATTTCTGTTCCATCAGTGCTGCATACAGTTCAGTTTATTTAGTCCTCTTAGTGCCTCAGAACTTTTATGGATACCAGTATCATTTTTAAACCAATCATATTTGGCAGATCCGTCCTCTGCACTTACCCCTGTTAACTACTCCAGTAGTTTCATTTGAACCTTCTGATTAAGGAAGGACACTAATTTAATTCTTCAGTGAAATGTACCTTTATGTAGTTTTACTATATAAGCTCAACACTTTTATTGTATTTTATTACTGCTGTTCCTTTTGTGACATTTCATACTAAAACTAGAAAAATTATTTTGGTGTGATAGCTTTCTTTTTTTAAAAAAAAAGTTGAGTATTTCAGCTTTTACGCAACACAAGTTTTGTTAGAATGGTGTTCCTAGTGACACGAACTATTCAAGGTTAAGAAATAAGAATTATACTGAAAGTACACATGCAACAAATTAGAGAGCTTAAGTTTTATGCTAGGAGACTGCAAATTTTGCAAAATGCAGAGTTCACAGACTTTTTGATATGCATTTTCTTGAGCAATTTAGTTAAATACTGCATTAGAAAAATTACCGTTTTCGGCAAAAGAAGGAAAGTGCAAGTAACAGTTTTTTACGTTTCTATCCCCTTGACTCTAGAAGTGTGAAGATGAATTTTGTCGCTGGTACCCTCCAGGTTAAGTCTCAAACCTCATGGCTGCTGCTAAACTGCTACTGCCTTTTCTCACAAATTCTTCAAGCCTTGGAGAGAGAGAATACAGAGATGATTTAAAGAGAGGTGTGTCCAAAAATACTTTATTTGCTTCAATATATCAACAATAAATCAACAGTTCCAGGAAAGGCGGCTAAAGGACTGCTTCTGTTATGTTTACATTAATCTAAAATCCACTTTCCAGACTGACACGATCAAAAATGAGACATTGTTAAGGAATTACCGCAATTATTCTTCAGGGCATCTGACAAAGAAAATTCTGTAGTGTGGGATTTCCAGTAGCAAGTGAGAAGTTGCAGGATAAAATTTTGACAACCAGATAGAACAAAGGCTTAAAATCTAAGTGTAGCTTTTTTTCCCTTTCTTTCTTTTCTTTAAAAAACCCAACCAAACCAACAAGCAAAACACTAAGGCTACGTCAAAGAATCAGCAGACAGCAACGCATCTTTTACAGACAGTAGTGTCTACACAACCTTACATTATACCAGCCCACCCTCTCCAAGAATTTGTGCTTCCGACTTGATGGCAGTACCCAGAAAATCCAACATCAAACAACGGTAAACTTCTGTTAAAGTTTGGAAAGCTGCTGCCAATTACTAAATTCAGCATTCCATGTATACGTAGGCTATATGGCGTCAGTAAAACGTCAGGTTTTATTGTCAATATGACAGAGAATGCACGCCTAACTTTTGGAAACTATTTCAAGGCTGTACATTCAGTTAAACGTATGTTTACAAAGTCCATTCTCCAGGGAGCCCAGTCCTCCCTGCCCTCATTTTATCAGATTCTTGAGGTTTACAAATTCTCAGGAGTAAGGGCAGTGCTAGACAGAAAAAGCCTCCTCTACGTGCACTACTTTTCCCCTTCCGTTTGCAAGGAAAGGCCGTAAAGCATTGTTTTGGTTACCTCTGGTACACCTAAGTATTGCTTTCAAATATGGTTCCACTTCAGTTCTCCAAGCCAAAAGCCAACGACCTGGCACGCAGGTGGCAAAGACGGCACTGAGCTGCACAGGGAGTGCGGCATGGGGCGGTTACTGTGATGCCGGGAAGAGGAAAGCTGTGCCATCGAGGGAAGAAATGGTTCTGGGACAGCAAGAGCAGCAAGAGCTCACTGGCGCTTGGGGACACCTTGCTGTCTGCGGGACCGTGCTTCAGTCCCGCTGCATTTTTATCGGCATTCTCGGTTTCCGGTTTGATAAAGAAAAGTACCGATCTGGCAAATCCTCCCTCTTACAAGACTGTAATTGTTGTTTCAGTTTAAAGCAAAGCGAAGGGCGCTAAAACAATTTACCGTCGAATAGCGTACAGGCAGGGCACGCACTCAGCAAGTGCATCCCACAGGCGCAACTAAAAGGAACCAGCTTCTTACAGAGTACATTAAAAACAAGAAAGTGAGCTTCGTGCCACCCACTCAGATGACTTTTAACATGCTATGAAAGAATTAGAGCTCGTTTCCTTTGTACAAATAATTTTCTGAGCCGTAACAAAGAAAAAAAATCTCCCTATGTAAGCGTGTCTTTTGAAATAACTAGTTACACACAACTGCAAACTCCAATAGGAGATAATCTCCATTTGGAGTAAATTAAAGACTTTGTCATGTTTTTTTAACCATTCCTATGGATTGCCTTATTGCTGACTGTTTCCGCTCCCCCTTCTTCCACAGCATGGTCAAAATAGTTGAGGGGTTTTTTTTGTTTGCGTGCTTATATGAGCTTCAGTGGTATTGGCACGGATATTGTGAGTAGTGCACGTATTTCTTCAGCAATCGTTTGCGTCAGCTCCATAAAAAATAGTAAAAGAACATTGCAAAGTTTTTAAATGAGGCTCTGAAGCATGTGGGATGTCTAGCACAGTATAAACACACTGAAGGCTGAAGCAGCCTTCGCCTGGGCTGCTGTACATTTCTCTGAAGCCTAACTTCCTCGCTTTTTCTCACTACGATCCCCCGAAATTGGATGACAACTTCTCCAAAGTCATACAGAGCCCAGAGTGGCTTCGCACAGGACAAGTCCCCTACATAGGTCTTCAGGTCTCTCCTATAAACTCTTAAAAACAGCTGTATCATCCACCCACACGCAGGCTCGGGAAGCATTTTTACACATTCTGCATAGAATGACCACTGCAACGCCAAATTCATACTGAAACATGGCAAAAGACGACAGCCAAAGCAGCTCCACTAATTATTCTGCTAAAAAGTAACACTACATAATGTCCAGTTTTCTTCCTGTAAAAAGGTTGCTTACGTTGTTCACAATCCTGTATTTTCTTTTGCTTTCAAGGCATCAACTATTCATTTTCCTTTAGAGTAACAACTGCCTGGATCACAACGGCAAGTCAAGTCTCAGCAATTCTGCTCATCCGCCGCAGACACGCGCTGATCGCTGGGTCACGTAGCAAAAATGCTGAGAAACTCGTAGCAAAGTAAGAACAAGTTACATCATACACTCAAAAATCTGCCCCCCCCCCAAAATAATATAAAAAATCAACTAGTCTCACTTTGACACAACTTCCTGTTAGTGCTTGTTACTTCTCTCTTCAGGAATTTCAGGGTTTGCCAGCCTTTGGTGTGAACAGTTCACGTAACGGCTGCTCGCTGGCGATGGCACACGTGCGAGTGCTCCTGCAGCAGCACAAGCCAACCTCCTCTCCCCCGTATGACGGTGTGGAGGTGAGAAGGAAATGGGGGGGTTGGGGGGGGCCTAGAGGCAAGCAGAAAAGGGAGGGAATTGGTTTAAGGAAGATACAGACATAGTAGAGAATGAGAAGGAATTCCTAGTACAGCCTTTAGAGTGAGGGGATGCAGGGAGGAAAGCAAAATTTTTGTTTAAAAAAAAAAAAAAAAAAGAACCCGTCTGACAACACCACTTGAAATTTTGCTTTAACTACCCCAAAAACTGCAGCACCGCAATCGTTCTCTCACAGGCTGCGAAGCAGCAGCACGAGCAGAAAGAATTTCCTGGTTCCTTATGCTGACACCCACTGTGAGTTCTGGTAACCCGTTTCATCTCTGTGCATCCCTTAATTAGCAACTGAAGCAGGGTAGTCTGAAGCATCCAAGCTGAATTTTCTGCAGTAGACAAATAGGAAAACATGGAACAGAAAAAGGAGGTTACAAGGAAAAAAAAAAAAAATTACACTGATAAGCACTTCAAAAGAAATTGTTCTGAGAACAAAGTAGTAACTCCCCAACACAGATGACTGCCTTACAGCACAAACGAATTCTACTCTTGTCAGTGACAGAAGCTCAAACAGTGAAGATTCACTTCAACTAGTTCACCTTGTGATTACCAAAAAAGCCCCGTAATTTTCCTCTAGAAATTAATTTCCTTAGGACTTAGACCTACTGAAATAACGATGTGGCAACACCGGAGCCATGGCCACCTTGCACCACTCTCCTAGCCTTAAGATGACACGTGGCACACGTACAGCTTTCTCTGTGGCACATCAAACAAGCTTCTTCCCAAGCAGACGTTATTTGCACTAAATTAAAGTTCATCAGGTAAAAAATAAATGGGGCACAGAAGTTACCTTTCTAGCTGCCAACACACAAGGATACAGAAAGCAATGAAATACTTAAAATACAGCACACCATATTACACGTATAATTCAGTTTTCATTTCAAGTTTATTAAAACTTTAGCAGTACAAATGATCCAGGTTTTAGATTATCAAAAGACCAAACTGAAGTCCACATCTTAAAAAAAGGCGTTCCCCAAAATGTCTCTAAAATTTTGAGACAACGGAAACATTAAGTCCACAAACTCATCCGTGCCTGTCGTCATCTGTTCCAGGACTTGTTTCATGATCAGACTTTTTATCCTTACTAGGGGCATGATCTCTCTCCTGACTCTTCGATTTTTGGTTTATTTCTTTTTCTGCTGAGGATCTGGTCTTTTCCTTCTCTTTGCTGCTGCGCGAATATGATTTTTTTGATTCTCTCTCTTTGCTACTTGTTCTCTTTTTTGAGTCTGGACTTCTGTCCTGATCTCTACTGGACTTCTTATCTCTACTGGATTCAGGACTGCTGCTTTCACGGCTTTTTGAACGCCTCTTCCTTTGGCTTTCCGTATCATTCCTCTTATATGAGCTTCTACTTTCCCTGTTTGAATACCTCTCTCTGTTTCTGCCTTGACTCTCCTCCCTCTCCGAGCTCCTTGATTCTCTCCTCCTCCTATTTTCTCTTCCTCTGTATTTATCTGGTGTGCCTCTCCTTTCTCTGCTTCTCGACCTTCCTCTTCTTCTTGTTTCTCTATCTCTGTTCCTCGAATAGTCTTTACTTCTACTGCGGTCTCTGTCTCTGCTTCTCGATCGCCCCCTCCTACCCCTATCTCGGCTTTTGCTGCGATCCCTTGTTCTGCTGCTGGAACTATGTTTTCCTCGCGCATGCTCGCGCTCTTTGCTCCGTGACTTGCGTTTCTCCCTGTCTTTACTCTTCCTATGGTCTTGTTCGTTGCTTCTTGAGCCTGCCCTTTTACTCCTCTCCTTGCTCCTACTTCTTTCTTTATCTCTCCCTCTAGAATCATAGCGCTTTTCTTTTTCTCTACCCTTCTCGTGGTCTCTCTCTTTGCTTCTTGATCTTCCTCTCTTTTCATCGTGTCTACTGTGCTTAGAGTCTCTTTCTTTACTTTTTGATTTCTCTCGGCTTTTGCTATGGCTTCTAGATTTAGCTCTTCTCCTGGCCTTGCTTTTGTTATGCTTGTCATCTTTTTCTGAATTCCTTCTTGTCTCCCTGTCTTTACTGCTGGATTTGTGATCTTTCTTCTTCTCCTTTTCCCCTCTTCTGCTTGGGCTTTCAGAAGCTTGTCTGTGGTCTGTTATTTTTCTCTCTTTTCCTCTTCCTGGGCTTTTTTGATTATCTTTCTTGTTTTCATTTATTTCACTCCTTGGAGAGAGAAAACACAATTTTTTAAATACTTTGAACCCCCCCACACTCCGAAAACATTAAGTCAGAAGTGAGACAGCTTCACAACTGAAACTTAAATCTCATCAGGTTATCTATATTCTTAACTGTATATTTACAGTAGCATGATTAAAATCACACACAGTTAAGTAATGGGATAACCACGTCAGTACCCTGGTTTTTTGGAAGTAAATGTAATTGAATATCTAAGATAGTAGGTATTACTTTTTATATATATAAAAAAAAAATTCAACACATACACTCTGGAAAGAAAAAATCTTACTTGTCCCCTTTTATCCATCGCTCTCCACTAGACACTCTCATTCTTTGAGCTCTCTGCATTTCTTGCCTCCAATGTGGAGGAGTTTCACTGCGTCGGAACCGATCCCTCGACCTGGATCTGGAAGGTGTCCGGTAACGCTTGAAGGGAAAAAGAGAAAATTGGGTATAATTTTGAATTTCATATGCTGCGAGAGCCAAGCAAGATTTTTATCCCTGGTGGTCGATTCTACACAGCACCTACCATAACACTTCACATGCAAACACCGAGTTTACACCGACAAGTTATTCACTTACTGAAAAATATATTTGACATTCAGCTAAAGCAGGAATACAAAATGCCTGATCAAGTAACTATTTTTCAGGGAACTTCTATTTCAGGGGTTTAGTACTCTGCTAAGAGGTCTTCTCCTGTTGCTTTTAATTAGCACAAATGCAACTCACTTTTCCAACAATGAAAATTCTTCGTAGCTTTGACAAGCAACATGAAAACAACACTTCACACTTTTTCTTTAAGGTTTTTACTAAAAACTTGAGGGACGGAGACTTCTGTTATCAAAAAAACATTTGCCACAAGCAGTGCATAGCATATGGCTTCAGAAAATCAGAAGACCCAATCTGACAGCTCTCCCCTACCAAAAAAGGGAGGTCTCTTCCCCACGTTTCCGGCACTGATGTCGTACTGGTTCTGGTGTTCACTAGAACCCTTTTGGAGCTAATTCCGTTCACTAATTGACAGAATACTACAGTAACACAAAGAAAGCATTTTTTGTTTTTTTCTCCCCCTCTGTCAAATAAACTCGGTATGCAAACTGGAAATAAATTTAGTTTTCCGTGTTTTCTTTGAAACCTCAGTCCCCAAATCAATTATGATGCACCATAAATCCTGCTTTTTTGTTTGTTTGGTTTTTAAAATCAACCATCCTAATGAAAATGGTGAGTAGCACCAGCAGTAACACTGTGCTACCACCTTGTTCATTTTGGAGAACAGATTGTAAATATTTACCCTTGGTCCTCTTCCTTTTATTTTCCTTCCAGACCTGGTCACTAACAGCCTCCTCTGGTACATTGACTGCGAATTCGATAGATTGCTGAAAATAATTTTTAAAAAGTGATATATATAATATCAAAGAAAGAAGGAAAAACAAAATAAAACCAATTTTAAAACCTCTTCAGAAATTAAACTAAAGGAAAACACACATTTCATTTTATTTTTTATTGTCAGCACAAACAGCAACAACCACACAGTAAAAACTTCAGATTTTGTGACCACAAAATATTTTACAAGATTTCCAGGTTTTTGAAGGAAGAATAAGTTCAGGATGCAGACTGGACAGTTGCAATAAACTCTAAATGAAATTGCACTGCATTTTACTTTCTTTTTCTTGAATCGGTCCTACTAATTTTTTCACTCCCTAAAACCATTTTCAAAGACTAAGCCTTTGCTCTAGCACAAAGACAACACGTACCAACAAACTGAAAAATCCACTTTTCATCCAGCAGCGCTCACAACATGCAACCATTTAATAGGGAAAGGACTCGTTTAACATCAGAGTCCTAAACCAGTAACGTGATCATACCACTGTCAGCACATAGTCAAGACTCAGAACAGGTATTACCTTTCTCTTTCCTTCTCTCTGCTTTTCCTTTCTTTTTCTTTCTCATCTGCTTTAGGAGGACTTTTCCTCATCAGGAACCGGTTTTCAGGTACAGGAGGAATTTCTTCAGGACGGACAGTAGATAAAGGCTGTGCTTCAGGGTTTTCATCTTCACTTTCACTGGATGAGCTTTATTTTTGTATTAAAAAATATTTATATTTGAAGTGAGTTACTTGGATGAGGGCAGACCTTTCAAACTATCTAAGTAATATAGAAATTCTCTTAATTCAATACACGATACCACAAGAAACTCGGATAACAGAGCTATTTCAGAAGCAACCTTTTTTCCCCTCCATGATTCCTTTGCAAAATGTCCAACTGCAGTAGATTTCTGACCAACATTTTTTATCTATGAATTCCAATGGTGCAACACCGAACATACATTTACTCTCTATTTAGATGTAGGGTTTTTTAAAAAAATTAGTTTCTTTTAAAACCACTATGGGAAGAGTTAAATTCAGATTTTATACTAGCAGATATAGCTGCCTACAAACTACTGTCATTCCGAGCAGTTGGTATAAACAAACTTTTGTGAAATGGGCTTAGTCCCACAGAGACGATGGTTAGGCAGCACTGCCCCAAGTGAGTACTTCTTACATTTTACTGCTAGCTTAGAAAACCGCAACTTGAACTGACAACTTACACCTCACACTAAGCTATAAGCGAAACTATTAATTAGAAATAACATTTTTCAGAGGGAAGAGTACCTTTTGAGTTTTATTCCAGTGAAACTGCAAGACTTTTGGTGTATCAGACAGAAATAATGTTAGATATGTAATTCCTTAATGTTTCTGTTTAGTTTTGCTGTTATTCCTACATACTACATTCTTTTAAGTCCCACTGCATATAATTTAAATTGAATTGCACAGAAGTCGATGTAGGAAATAAGCTACCACCACCCCTTTCAAACCAAGCACTCCAAAAACTTTTCAAGCCCAATATATGTGAGTCTTAGTCCCTTCCTTTACTCCTTTACAAGCTGTCGCACACGTGCACATGGACACACACGTGCACATGTCCTTTGCCATCGTATCAGAAAAATTTAAGCTTGTATACGGAAACCAGTTGTCTCCCAGACTTCAAAATACCTACTTCTCTGGTTACAGAATACTATTCTGTAGTTATACAACAAGAAAAAACGGTACTGTATGGTGTACATGTAACAAAACAAATGTCAAAACTGACCTTTTCTTGCTTTTCTTTCTCTTTTTCTTTTCTTTCTTATGTTTCTTGGAATTTTTCTTGTGTTTCTTTTTTCGTTTTTTAGATTTCTCCTCCGAAGCACTCTCAGAATCCGATGACGAATCAGAAGATGATTCTGAATCACTTGAACTTTCCGAGTCACTGGATGAGGAAGACGATTTATGTTTTTTCTTTTCTTCTTTCTTGGCTTTAAATCAGAATAGCAAAGACAGATTTTAATATCAAACACGTCTAAATAAGCCTCAGAAAAATCAACTTACCTAGTACCTGCCTGAGCTTCCTGTAACTGTGTCATGAGACTGCTTTATCAAAATACTTTAGAAAAAACTGACATTTTGGAGAAAACACTGTTTTTCCCAAGTACAATAAAGGATATGTCTAGAAATCTGTAAGAAATTCCCAACATTTTTTATTTACAAAGCTCTAAAGTATCAAATTTATACTGTCAAAAACTTGTAGAACTGTGTAAATTTTCACATGATGTTTTATAAAACATAAGCTACATAGGAAGAATTATTTAAAATTTATTTAGAAAGTGTTTATAAAAAAATTAAAATTCTTTGGCTTGAGGCCTAACCTGACTTCAGACTAAACTGATTACTCATTGAATTTAGCTCAACCTTCCTGCTAAGTAAAACCATGCTCCGAGAACAGTCCTAATACTCCACATCATCGTGTGCTGTTTGGGGTTTTGTTTTGGGTTTTTTCGTTTGTTTAGGATTTTTTTGTTTTTAACAGTAAGATACAAATAACTTGCTAACCATCTCGTATGAAAAGGAACCCTGCTAAAGAGATCACTAGTCCTTAATTACATATTTAGCCCCATTGCACTAAATGGCATTAATTTTTCAGATTAGCATCACAGACACAAGGCATTCCAGTATGACTTCTAAAGTGACTTCTAAATCAGCTGGTTCTCAACAGATGTTGGAGCTTCTTGAAAAATGCTTCCAAAAAACAGGTCTTTTTTTTTTTTACTTCCCTTGTTGGTCCAGACCAAGATACCTGATCTTTTCACTCAAACTTTTGCTCAATGTCCTTATTGAAGCACTGTATTTAACAAAAGGTCTCTATAATATTTTATATCAGTTTTTGATTGTATAAATACATAGATGTTCACTGAGTGTAACAAGTATATATTTATAAAAGAAAACTGAACAGTTTCCAAATAAATTTCAATCAAAGGAGCCCGGTGTCATGTAGGCCTGCTGACACCCAAACAAAAAGAGGGATCTCACCTGAGCTCTAAATGCCACGAGCACAGAAAGTGCTAAAAAAGGTAACTAATTTCTAAGTCCCAAGACGCTCTCAAATACTTATCTATTCAATGCTTTAGCTTTTGGCCCATTCAAACAAACCCCACTGTATTGCCCTATACTGTTTTGTACACGTCTTCAGGCAAAATACGTCTCCAAGCTCCATTTTAGAAATGTCTGAACGAGCCATCTATAAACACAGTTATTTCCTGTACTTTCTCCCTCCTGCATCTGTTTTAAGCATGCTAAAAACTATTTGTGACAGTTTTACCTGCATTCTTGTATCAGGTCTGTGTGTTACAGTTACCTTTAAAATGAGTAATTAATAGATAGAAATGTAGTTGTGTTAGAAAGCAACTACACCTCAACAAACAGAATGTGATTCTTAACATGCAGCAAATAACATCAATGTTAGGTGTAGCCAGGAAATCATGTTGCAGGGAGTGAAATGACGAGGAAAAAACCAAACCGAAAAAGATACCAAACCAACCAAAAAGCCCAGAACTGTTTACACAGTAAAGAGTACCTGGCAAGAGGTTTTGGGTATACTCTCTGGTGACATCTAACTATCTCTGTCCAGCAGCAAATGCTATTTTGAACACTGAACCAACCTGGCGCTGGCCAATTACAGATCGCAACAACAAATGAAACCAATCCTGCGGCATGAAGGTCAGCGAGAAAGAACCTGCGCCTTCTATTTACAGTCCAACTGTTGCAGCTCATTAACTTCAGGATCAGGTTTCAACTTAAGGCCACATCTGAAATAGATACATCACTTCCTACTCCATTCACTGTCACCTTTAGTATTTGCCAGACTTCACGAACTACATGATCACGCTGGATGGCGCAGCCAAGCACCCTCAGACTGTACCAAGTCTTACAGTAGCCCCATGATATCAGACTCCTGGACTTGAAGAAACGATCTGGACAGAAAGCAGCCAAGCTCAAGCACAAAAGTCAGAACAGATGATCTCATCTCGTAATTCACAACAGTGACACTCGAATAACTACCTTACATAAGCTTAATAACCTGTGTTGGACTACAGCAGTCCTTTACTTCAGGACATTTAAACAGGTATTTTCCCCAATAATTTTTTCCAGTGTTTAATCACCCTGCTGTTCAGAGTATCAGGTCTTTTTTTTTTCTAGTTTGCATGTGTTTTGCTGTAAATATTTGCCATGGGTTCCTATTATGTCTTTCACTGCTTGATTAAGGACCTACTGTTTCTTACAATGACAGTTACACACAGTAATCCAGCCCTCAGATACACGCATTAGGGAACACAACCATAACTTGATTCTTTCTTGTTGATCAGACGACATTGTTACTGTGAGGAGTCCTCAATCACAACTGGCTCTGGAAATAGGTGTTTCTGTAGTGAAGCAACCTACCCCACAAGTGCAACATCAGAGGAAGAGGGAAAGAAAACAAAGAAAAAAAAAAAAAGAATAAAAATAATAGTCTGGAAAAAAAGTTTGAAATAACAGCTCATAGCAAGCAGCTTGGGGAGAGGGGTCTGACAATGACGTGTAACGAGCTTGCAGAAGAAATGAGTACTCCAGGGATTGCATGGGTAAGAAAAGAGGGAAGGAGGAGACACAAAGCACAAGTCCAGGTAAGACATGACTTACCAGAATCACCCCTTTCTGAGACTGCTCTTATTCCATAGATATTTCATGATTCCTAAATGTGTAACTTTACTCTGCATCAGTGGTTGATAATTTGTACTGATATTCAGGGTTTTTTTTAAAGAAATTGTAACGATAGAATGACCTAATTACAATATTACTCTTTGATGAATTACAAAGGCAGCCATAATCTGCCTTAATTGCAGAAAGCACACTTTTTTTTTTTATGAGCAGTGACTCTACAGGGACATCTGTAACATTAATAAAGATCATGAATCAAGCCTAGAACTGCTGTGTGCAGAATCCCCTAGAAATAAACTTTTAATGAGAAATCTTCATTAGAAGCTCTCATTAAAAATTCCCAATGCACATAGCCATTTCATTTTTTTGGTTTTGTTTTTGAATCAGCATGTCAGTGTCTTACGTTCTTGAAAACATGCCAGATATACCTTTGATTAACCAAAGTCATGATCTCAAACAATGCAGTCAGCCTTGTTTGACTAGATCCCCTCGTGCAAAACTTTGTTAACTAGTACCAAACTCCCTTTTGTCTTTAAGAAAACTAATATTAACGTTACTTGTTCCACAGTTTCTCTTGAGAATTATACTAGTTTAGCTAGTCCACAATGACCTTTCTAAATACTGGCTTAATACTTAACGTTATTCTTTTCCCTCGCCCCCCCAGCTTGCAGGATTTTCCCTGGAATGGTAAGATTTTCTAAAAAGAACACCACTTGGCCAGGGAGATTTTTTTTTTTTAATTATAATTCAGCTTCTCTTGTTCATTTTCACTAACTCCTCCAACTTTAAGGAATAAAAAGAAAAGAAAAAAAAATCCAAAGGAAAAGACGACAAACATTTCACTTTACTAGGTGATCATCCTCTTAAATTCCAGCTGAAAGCTTCTGCTCTAGGCCTCTGCAATATTGTAATTGCTGTATCATTCAATTCACATAGCATCCACTAAGTTGGCTCAGTCAAGTCATCATCCACTCATCCCTAAATAAATCCAATTCTGCTGTACAAAGAGACAGATTTGCTTCCTTAATAAAGCACTTCATCTGTATATTCATCATGATAACCCAAAAATCTGATCATCTTTCCTCAACTTTAACTGAAGAGAGAAACACTCATTCCAAGCACGCAACTTCTACTGTCATTCCTTCTGCTAGTGCCATCTTGGCTTCCCTGTTAAACCCCAAGAAGAATCCGTTCTATTTTCATTCCATAAAGACTTCTCTAATTCCTTCCTTTGTGTTGCCTACCAGTCAAGCTGCCGCAATAAATATTTTAGTTAAGCCTCCCTTGCTATCATAATGAGCCCTCCCACTGAATTTGCCATTATACTTCCCTCACTGGCAATCTCCTTGTTTCTTTGTCTTAACAACAAATTCTTCGAAGCAGCATCCTCTGGTAACTGCCGCTCACTTCAAAGCGTCAGTTTCCTTTTGCCTCCTGCAGTAATGTGCCACAAACAGTCCCACTGTAGATGACCCTCTGTTGATGATCTTCCATGACACTGCTCCTCCGATCTGGATTCCCTGGCCTCTTCCCATGTATTGACAGGTCCAAGGGCCTCTCCTGCTCCACCTGTCAGGTTTGGACTGCAGCTCGGCAAATTTCGTTCTGCTGATGTGATGACAACCTGTTTCTCCTATGGCCACTGCCTCAAGTCAGCAAAGCTCATGAGCGGTTCCACGCTGTGCATTTAGCAAACAGTTCCAGCCGTACTATCATCTCTCACAGGAGCCCGGGATTTCCCTCTGCAGCCTACAGCCAGCCTTTCCCTTTCCACAGCTGGATTCTCCAACTCGCTGTGATCGCCATCACGGCCTGTCAGGCAGTACCTTCAGGAGGCTGACTCTGCAGTAGTCACCATTAGGGCCCACATCTCCCTGTGCTCAGCTCTGCCCTCCACCTGCCCCATGCTGGTGCCTAAGGCCTCTGGTTCCGCAAACGCTGCTGCTGCCCACCATTATCCAGCACTGTGCCTCACAGTCAGCTGAGTGGCATCGCCCTGGCATCTATTTCCCTCCCGTGGCACAGCAGACCATCTACAGGAAGCAGTGACTCCAGGATCCCAGCAGCAGAGGCAAAGAGGTACAAGGACACAGACAAACAGGTAGGACCGGATAGTCAGATCCTTCCAGAAGCCTGTTCTCTTTTAGGAGACGTTAAAGTAAAACAACATTTTGTATTTATTTTATTCATTCTTTTGATGCCAAGTACTTTGAAGCCCTGCATAATGGCTTTAAGTCACCAGACTGCTCAGTGCCAAAACTTCCATTTAGTCATTCCATTTCAAGTGTTCTAGACCGGTCTAAAAAAGGAGTGTGGCAAACCAAGGAAGACGTAAACACAGAGAAAGTATCTCACCCACTAGCTTCACCCATTCTGTATCTGTATTGGTTTATTTTATTGTCTAATCTATGCCACCCATGCACTTTCTAACAGATACCATGTTCCTGAGTACTGTCCAGAAAAACAAAATTGTGTCCCAACACACAGAGTGACTTATGAGTGAATCTAAGAAGTTCTAGAACCTTTGAGAAGTCAGGAACCATAAGATAACTTTGCTTGGAATTCTGAGGTATTGAAGAGATCACTTCAGACTCCAAAGTCATTCTGCTAGACATCACAACAGGTGAACAGAGAACTGCATCAAAAAGGAGAGGAAAAACCAAGAAGCTCAAGTTTGAATGCCTGTATTTTCCTCAGGCCAAAGAAACAACTATTCTTGTCTTATGCTTCAATACCCTCGGTGCAACCCTTCACAGTACCTATCAGCAGAAGGCACTACAAATGAAAAAGCAGGATGACCCCTATCATAGCTCCTACCAAACACGCATCCCGGGTTTCCTCTAATGAGATTCTCCAGAATGGCAGCAACATCTTAGATTATTATTTTGTAAGAGAAGCAGAATCCAATCTCCAGTGCCATGTTCAGCTCTGGAATGATCAAGGAGTGTATCCCCTTCCAGAATGAAAGGCAGGTTCTGTCATATTCCTGTTTAAGAATATCGCTTATAGTAACTTAGAAAGGATACTTGCTAAAGGGCAATTCCAAGCTTTTCTACTCTAATTGCCTGTTCTGAAGATTCACCTGAAAGAATCATGAAGTAAGTTCAATACCTGCAAAAAAAGCAGCAGTTATCAAATAAAATCAGCCAGCCATCAATCTTGTTAACATAGCACTCTACTTTGTACGGGACAAGTGCTTGCCAGCTTTGTACTAAAATTTAGCCAGTATAAGGAAATCCAAGACAGGAGAAGCTTTGAAGAAAGCATATATGATGTTTCTTTAATGTCTTATGCATCAACACCTTTTAAGTTTTTTTAGAAGACAAACTGTACTGCAATGTCATTCACCTTTTCATCAAACGCCCCTCCATCCATCACCAGTAAGTTTCTCAATATTTTTATAAGAAACAAACAGAGAAAAAAATGAGCAAAATTACCTTATAGTTTACATCTATGTAAACGTGCAGTTCAACTTTACCTTTGGATTTTGGAATTAACTCTCCACAACTCAGTATGCGTACTTCAGCGTAGGGTTTACTAGATGCATCTGTTTTCTGGTTTTCTATTTCTCTCACAACTTCCTGACCTGAGATGACTTGTCCAAAAACAACATGATGCCTGAAGAATTTAAACAAAAGTAAGAATTCTTAGTACTTAGGTTTTCTCAAGGCACTTTCCAAATAAGCATAAGAAGATAAGAGATATTTACCCATCTAAGTGAGGTGTAGGTTTAGTCGTTCTGTTGTTTCCAGATTATAATTTAAAGAGAAAAAAACCAAAGTCAGTGTTAGTGGAAAACAGTCAGCATTTGAAGCACACTATATACACATATAAAGGTGAGAGTTATTTTGAGTGAACTAACAAAACTGACTAAGACTAATACATATTATTCTCAATTTTTGTGCATTTAAAAGTATTTAATGTTTTAGTCATTAAACTACTGTCCTGGTTTGAGGTAAAACAGGACCAATTTTCTGTTCAGTAATTTTACTTTTCCGCTGAGCCTCTTCTAGTCTTGAACATCCAGCCCAGTACTGGCAAGCACAGTTCCTCCTGGCGCCCGAACCATGACAACCACCTACTCAATTCACCACCTCAACTATCACATTTTACTGAACGAACAAAGCCCACATACATTTTTAGACAGCATCCTCATATAGGACATAGTAAGTATTCTATTTATTAAATTATATAAATACTACCAGGAACAGATTTAAAAATTAAGGCAACTGTCTCAGAGCAGGAAAACTGCAAATAACCTTCTGTACATAAGAAAATAACCAGAAATCAAAGGAAGAAAAAAAATAACCTGTATGTACAGATTACTTCACAGAGAAGTAGAACTGACTTCCTCTCAGCTTTCCCCTACACTAGCATTACTAAGGCATACAGATGTCAGCCATGGCAGAAGTAAAAAACTGGGAAAATTACAGTAATGATCAGTCAAAAATCCCAAAATAAGGATCTAATGGTAAGTGACATCTGCAACCCACCATGTTAATTAATGGCATGAAACATGCGTAACTGATGGATTTCAGTAATGTTCTCTACAGATAAATTAGATTTAAGAAGAGTCTACTGCAATGTATTTTAAGAATTTAAGTTTTAACTGCAAATAAGACTACATTGGGAAGTTATTTTGTGATTAAAAAATCCACCCTCTACTATTTTTGTGATCCCCCAGAGCTGTTTTGCTTCCTTCCAGCCAACACTTACTAGAAGAAAGTGGTGAGAGTCTGGACAAGGAACGAAGAGGTTTGCTGTATTGCCCAAGTTAGAACACAGCCGCTGAAAACTATCAAAAGCTCTTCTGCACAGACAATAAGCACTAAACACACAAGTGAAAAAAATAGTCAGGCTCCCTAAACAGCTGCCGTGGTTTGGGCTGGGCTGGCCAGCGCATTAGGAAAATGGCAACTTTCAGGCAACTTTGGGAAAAACCATCAACTCTGGGTCTGCACAGGAGCTAGTCTTCAAAAGGATTACTTTTAGAGCACACAAATGGCAAACACCACACGTATTTCAGGACAGTACAATACTTACATAAAGAACTGTGAACCATTTGTATCTTTCCCTCGGTTGGCCATTGAGAGGAGAAACTCTTTGTTGTGCTTTACAGCAAAGCTTTCATCTAAAGAAAGTGTCTTCTGTTACTTCAAATACACCACATATGTTTAGATAAATACTCTATCTATGTAAACTCATCCTTATTCAATAAATCTGCTAGGCATTTCAGTAAAAAATTGTATTAAAAACAGATTCAAAATAATAGCCTTTTTTATCTATTATTCCTTCCATTCTAAATAATGCAATTTAATAAGGAAAAATAGGAATTAATGGTTTATAGCCTGAAAAAAAACCCTAAAAAATTGAGTATTGCTGTTCAAGAGCTTTGCTTCCTACCAACATTAACAGAGACCTCATCATTTTAAGTTGTTGCTCTTTCCATTCTGCATTGTCTTTTCAACACAGAAATTTTTTAGCTGTGTATTATTAACAAACCTCTCATTTCAGGCTGTTTTACTGCTTTATTATTATTTAATACACATGGCTATCCGGTTTGATAGCAATCACAAACAACCTCCGTTTGTCTATCAGACACACAGATGAACTTATATTTTCTTAATGTTCAGTTTGATAAGTTTAACTTGAATGAATCCTATTTCTGCTGAGAAGATAAGTCTAACAGTTCAAACTAAATCCCAATGAAACTGTGAAATGTAATCACTATTCTCCATTTAAGACATCTATAAGAGATCATCCTATCTCACTCCCAAAACAGCATATAGGCTGCTGGGGACCCAACCTCTTCAGGCAGCGGAAGTTTGCTCAATATTGTTTAGATACAGATGGCAGGAGCAAGCATTAACAAAGAAGAAAAGCACACTGTATATAAGGCTGTGGTTTCACATCACATAGTGTCACCGGCAGTGAAAGGGACAGTCCCACTCATTCTCCAGTCACCTGTCAATCTCATCCTATGGTGAGCTGGTTAAGAGATCCGCAAAAGCAAAAACTCCCATGAATTCAGTTTCATACTGTGGGTGAGTTGAACTGCCAGCTTGCAACTGCCAGAAGGTTTCGCTCCTCCTTCCGTCTCCCCCAGCCATAGATTTCCTCAAACCCAGCTACTCATTTGTGCTGGTTCAGATGCTTGCCAAATCATTGAATTGGGTCCACTCACTAATATGGGAATAAATACTTTTTTTTTTTTGCTGCAACAGTCTTTGGGTATTTCGGCAAGCTGAATCAGCTGAAAGTTTCATCTGAATGTGAGTTACAGAATTGTCAGGGTTGGAAGGGACCTTGAAGATCATCTATTTCCAATCTCCCTGCCATGGGCAGGGACACCTCCCACTAGATCAGGTTGCTCAGAGCCCCATCCAGCCCGGCCTGCAAGGAGTCAGCGCAAGGTAAGACCTCCTCCCTCTTCTGGCAGTTGCAAACAGTTGATTCAACTCAAGGTCTGATATAAAAATGCAGCCTGGCCCTACTGAAATAGAGAATAATTATTTTGATTGTTTGCTGCAAGCTCAGACAAGAACCAATGTTAAAAGAAAAGCGACAGGGAGGAGAGAGAAGTGTAACCGCTCCTACAGGTGGAAGCTAGCCAGCACATGAGTTTAGGCGTCATACAAAAAACTGCTCCAAGAAACACTGAGATGCTCCACTACATTTTGGACTAACAGGCTGAGAAACACACTGGAGTGCAGAAGAGGTATTACTTCTGCAACAGAGACTGAAAATGAACCAGGCCTGTGAGAAAACTGATGGCCTTTTTTATCATGAATTCCTTTTGGGTTCAGGAAAGCAGGGATTTATGCTTTCTTTTAAATAAACATTTGCAAAGAAACCTGACTCCTTCGAGCCTTTCTCCTTTTCACTGGAAAAGACAATTGACAGCTTTTAGCTCACGGCTCAAGCCAAAAGTGTATGTTTACAGTTATAAAAATGTAAATCTAGCAAAACAGACAAATACAAGAGAGTTCAGTTTTAATTTTTTCATTAATTAAAAAGGTTCATATATGTTGTGGTTTAACCCCAGCTGACAACTAAGTAGCTCGCAGTTGCTCGCTCACTCATCCCTAGTGGGATGGTGGAGAAAATTGGAAGAGTAAAAGTGAGAAAACTCATGTGTTGAGATAAAAACAGTTTAATAGGTAAAACAAAAGCCACACGCACAAGTAAAGCAAAACTAGGAATTCATTCACAGCTTCCCACGGGCAGGCAGGTGTTCAGCCACCCCAAAAAAAGCAGGGCTCCATCACGTGTAACCGTTACTTGAGAAGACAAACACTAACTCTGAACGCGTATCCCCCTCCTTTTTCTTCCCCCAGCCTTATATGCTGAGCATGATGTCCCACGGTATGGAATATCCCTTTGGTCAGCTGGGGTCAGCTGTCCCGGCTGTGTCCCATCCCAACTTCTCCTGCATCCCCAGCCCACTCACTGGTGGGGCGAGGAGCAGAAAAGGCCTTGACTCTGTGTCAGCCCTGCTCAGCAATAACTAAAACATCCCTGCATTACCAAAGCCATTTTCAGCACAAATCCAAAACATAGCCCCATACTAGCCACTAAGAAGAAAATTAACTCTATCCCAGGCAAAACCAGCATAGTATCTTAAAAATAAAATAATCTAACCTAAACCAGACAGTCAAAGGCGTGTAAGACCAGACAAAATCTTAAAAAAACCCAATGATGTTCAGACTTACAGAACAAAGACTACAGAATAGAAAGGAGACTGCTTACGATAACAACAAAATAGATGAGTGACAGAACTCTTACCTTCAAAAAAGCCACCATAAATGGATTCTCCTCCTCTGCCATTTCCTTGAAAGAGAAAAAGTGCCAGTTACAACTTAAAGTAGTAATTGAGAGAGTCATGTTATGCGGAAGGTGCTTTGTAATATGAAATACTGATCCAACTGCATCCAAGTCACTGACATTGTTCTTCAAGATACACAAAGAAGATCAAGATGCATCTTTGTAGTCCCAAAGCAAACTTGGAAAACAAGAAAGTACTCTCCCATGTATTCTGCTGTATTCTCCCTTTTTTCTTTATTTCCCAGCAGCATATACGGTATTTTACCCTCGCATTTAAACCTTGCAATGGAAAGTACTTAGCACTCTGAACACTGAGTTCACGGAGCAGAAGTGTCTGTGTGTGCATGCACATGTATAATATATATTAATATATACGTTTACATGAAAAGTTCTCATGCAGAAAAAAGGAGAAAAGCAGGTGAATCACAAAATAATTAATATAAGTAAGTGACACTACACGGAACACCTGCAATATTCTATCACATCAGCATTAAAGTTTTCTTCAAAGACTCACATCCTACCTTCACTGAAATCACCTCCTTGGATCATAAAATCTTTCACAACCCTGTGAAACAGACAACTTTTGTAATGCAATGGCTTTTGGGTGGATTTTCCTGTACCCTTTTCACCTAAAGGAGAAGGAACAAAAAGCAAAATTACTCTCTGTACCTGTGGAATCTTCACTACAAAAAACTGCTACATAAGCTCTTAATCAAAATCATCTGCTAAACTCTGAAAAATTAGCCTGTGAGGTAGACACATACCTGTAATATCAATAAGAAAATAGCATTTATGAAAGCAGAGCAGAAACTACATTCTGTCTCTGTAATTACACCTGAAGAACTCCTTACTGACATTAGTGTACAACTCTGGTCTCTTCCATGCAGACTGACTGAAATCAAACAGACAGTTTAGGTTTTAGATTACTGGCATTGCTCAGAAGCAGTTTTTGTCAAGGGCAGCTGCCTCTGAACTTGTTTGGTGCCTCTGAACAGGCCGGTGCCTCCATATGGATCTGACTAGCGATAAAAAAAACGCTTTTGATAGGAACTTTGATAAATGTGAAGCTGTATTTGTTTCATTAACCTGACATACACCTAATGTAGGTATAGCAGGAAAACACAGAGCTGGTGATCCCTGTTTTAATAAGACCGCATATAATTTTCAAAACTGCCTGAAAAAAATTAGTATGGAAAACAAAAACCCAAAATTTGAATTAATTTGCTGATGATCAATATCATGACACTCTGGCCATATATTTCCCTCACTATTCTTAAAGCAGCAAAGTAGTTCAGCACCTGAATTTGATTTTGAATGTTAGCAACTAAGTATGAATTTAGCAGTGCTTGTTCCTGACCTGAAATGTTGTTGAAAGACCAAGTCAAAGATTTAAAGCAGTAGGCAGGGAATAACACGCACTTATTTATTTTTTATTATTTATTTTTTATTTATGCAATAAATAGGACTTTTGGCTAGTTGATAGCAGATTAAGAATAGCATGGTCACATGGTAACATACAGCCATTAAAAATACTCGCTTAAAGGTTCAAATTTGTTAACAAATTTTGATAATCTGATTTTGTGCCAGTAAACCTAATGTCAGGTCAGATAATACCTACATTCCTGCCGACATCATGAATGGTGCACTAAGTGTTCTAGCTAACTCGACATGAACGTAATTATGCACCCACACCTGATCCAGATCACGTTAGTACTGCTGAGTGAGTCAGTATTAACAGCTACGGAGCCTTGACCTGAAAATCAACAGAGCTGGAAGGAAAGGAAGCAAAAAAATGCCAAAGACAGCAAGCATGTATGCTATTTGTGTATTTAAAAAATTATTGTTGTGATAATAAATTTAAGTTTTGCTAAACTGTCAGCATTTTCAACAAAAGCATGAAGTCCACAGGACAATAATTCTGTTTGGAAATGCTTCCAGGAGAGAATCTTCTCAGTATTTTATTCAAGAAATAATCTGAATTTCAACAGAAGTCTCCATCAACAAAGAGAGATAAAAATGCAGAAAAAAACCCCCAAACCCAATAAATATCAGCACTACCTTTCAAATACCTCAAAGTATCAAAAGACTGAAAAGTAAGTGCATGGTTGAGCTCTTGCTGGCTGCCTTTCAAGACTGGATGAGTTATATAAAGTGAACAGTAATATCTGTGCTAGTAACAGAAAATCAGCTTACTGTGTCCGTATTTAAAGTTAATTAGTATATGCTCCCTGCTACATACTAAGCCAAAGCTACAATGCTTTGCTTCTACATCAGATGTACATGAGAAATCAGCTAAATCATACGAAAAACCAATGTTTGACGTACTTCCTTTTATATGTAAGAAAATGTCAGGAAAAATAATGTAGACAACAAACTAGCTAACAGGGTATTACATTAAAAATTACAAATAGAATTTAAAATCATAAATAAAAATTTTAAATCTACAAACCTGTGCAAAGGCAGCGAAAATTCTCACATGTCTTTGGACACACATCTGAAAACAGTTCAAAGACCACTCTTCCAGCTAGAAAAAAAACGGCATTTTTATTATGAAGTTAACTGGTATTTGTATTATTCTTCTATATCTTACATGAATATGATGTTACTGAGTGGTTATTTTAATTTTCTTACCAGGTACATTGTTGATGGCTATGTCAAAAAAGCAACGAGGTCTCTGGACCTTTACTCCCATGGCTTCAAAAGTTTAAATACTGTAAGTAATAAAAATAAAACTTAGTTTTTCCTTTTGTGTAGCAAAACAATGTGCAAGTCAACACAGAAGACAACAAAAACAGCTGAAAAGCAAACCTTCAAAAATAACAACGAGCAAAAATAAGTTATTTACGAAGGTTCAGAAAACACAAAGTGTTTTAGGTCATTTTCATGGTTTGTAGACCCAAATGAGTGACTTTATTCATGTTTGCTGCAACAGTATTCAAATTAAACTTGAGTGCTATACTGCAGATGAGGAAATACAAGACAAGATATTGTAAAGTATGAGGATCATAAAGCTTGAAGTCTTCATGCTATCCAGATGGTACAGGAAATCACCTAACTTGTCTGCTCCTAGAATTCTAAATAAACATCAAGAGAGAAAAAAACCAACTTTTTGCAACTGGTTTCCATGGTTTAAAAATCATTAGCAAGCTCTGTTAGGCTCAGTGGTAGTGGCTGAGGTGGCTACCATCTCCACATGCCAACCTACCCCTCTGGTCAGGGTTACCGGCTTCAGATGAGGCCCGTTCTCCTCAAGGAACACATCAGCTGCTGCAGTCCACAACTCTGTCCAGTTCATAACAATTACTATTCATTATCTGGGGCATGAACTACAGCTGCTCAAGAGAGAACATGCTGCTTGTCCAGGAGCACAGAAAGGTGAACAGCCCAGGATGGAGAACTGCTTCAGCTGCTGTACGTGGGTAATAATTGCTCAAGTCAAGCGGGCATATGTTCAGAAATACCAGAAGTTATGCCATAAATAAAGATAAATGTTAAACAGCGGAACATAAATTTACGATGGTTACAACTTCACAAATCACCAACACACTCCTAAGACTTAAGCATTCAATTTTTTAAGAATATATTTCCTGCATTCCTGTCACTGCAGTTACCAGGAGTTGCTCTAATTAGGATCCAAACCATTCTACATGAAAAGAAAAAAAGAAAATACAAAGATGCAGTTCTTCCACAATAACTGCTACGTGAAATGATTTTAGCATTTTATTGTTTCTTTTCCTTTTATGCTATTGCTTATCTAGTTTGAGTCACCACCCCGGAGGTATTTAAAGGACATGCAGATTTGGTGCTTAAGGACGTAGTCTAGTGGTGGACTTGGCAGTGTTAGGTTTGCAGTTTGACTCAATGATCTTAAGGGTCCTTCCCAACCTAAATGATTCTACGATTCTTTATCAAGAATTTTAATGCACCTTTTCCCTTATTTGTGTAACAAGCAATGTCTTAATTCCATTTGCATCTCTGGCCTTCCAACATTATGTGCAATCATGATCCTCTTCTCCTTTTCTGAAGGCCCACACCTCCCTGAATTACTTCAGAGAGGGGAAAAAAAAACAGTGACAGCAAAAGGATCTGCAAGACTGGAGTACCTTTTCCAGAATTAGGAATATAATCCATAAATTTTCAGTTCTAATTATTCTTTATTGCCAGAAAACACTACCAAATCTAGCTGACATACTGCATACATCTCTCCTAGAGCTTCACTCATAGCTGTGCCCCAGAACAGCCTTGAAAAATTCAATTGTCACCATCTGTCACTCTCAGTTTATGAACAAGAGGCTGTAAGATACCAAAAGACAGTAGTGTAATCATGTTAGTCTATAGTCTCTTAGCTTGTACTCAGTGTCACTCCTAACGTTTTGCCAAGATTACACAGTGAAAAATCACAAGCACAATGCAGGACTGATTTAAATTAAACGCCACTCAGTGGTGATTTTTCATGTGACTTTTAGCATGAGAACTCTTTGCGAATATGCAGAATCTCACTAGTTATCCTCTTAGCTGTGTAACAAATACATTAATTCACACAAGCCACAGACTCATCAAAAGCAGCAGGCTTGCTTCACCCGTGGCAGAACCAGCCCATCCCAAAGGACCCTCAGCAGCAGACCAGATTACACAGCTGCACAGAGGGGCAGGGGTGTGCTTTTTTCTAGGAAACCTCTCAGAATAAATGCTACAATAAATAGTGCTTGGTGGTAGAACTGAGGGTTTTACCTGAACTGAGACATCCAAGGACCAGTAGTAGTAGTAGACCAGTAGTATAAACGATTGATTGATTCTACCCAAACTTTAAACTTTCAGCTGTAGTGCTTGAGTGAGGAGGAATCTAACTCTTGCTTTACAGGCAATTTGCTTGAGAAAAGTAGGGGTATGCCTTAACATTTATATACAGTATTTTAGCCAAAATAAACGCAAACTATCTCAATACGTGACATAATTTTTATTTCAAACATTTATATGACCAAAGCTAAATTGTAAACTAAATGTCAGTATACCTACATCAGTCCACTTAGTTTTGTAGAGGACAGTGTGGGAGAGAGAAGGAAAAAACAAATAATTCTACCTGAATCCCTATTCTCACCAACTTTTGCTCAATTTCACAGTTTTCTACTTCTACATTGCCTCATGAACAGCGGAACAAATTAATTTTAGTCCATGTTCTAAACATTACCTCTAACGTCCCCTGCACTTTCCCTAAATCCTCCAATAATATCCCCTAAACACTGGCTGCACTTGGTTCTACAGGGCAGTTGTGTCACCTGGGCAGTATGAACACCATGACTGGACAAACCCCAGGCCAAGTCAACATACCTAACCCTCGAGCTGAGGGTGCCTAGTAAACCAGGCTAAAACATCAATGATGTTTATCCTACCTACCTATAAGCCAAGCGAGTGTTTCCACTCCAATATACTTAAGTTGTCTTCTGCAGAGTTATTACTTTAGACAGACCTTCTGCTGAAATGTTACAGGGAAAACTACTGCATTACAAATGATCCATAAGCTATTAATTTCTATTTATGTAGTATTTAATACCAAACACAATCTTGTACGTACTGATCACTTAAAACTTCTCTGTATCAAAAGCAAGTACACGAGGTATGACTGCTAAATGCAGAATCACTAAAGAAAAATTGAAAATACCAAGAAGCCAAAAAAGTACAAATATAGCTCGATAGTACTATATGTCTGGTAACAAGAGGGCTTACACGACTTGCGCATTTATCTCTTCAAAGTTATTTTCAATTAGAACATGGATATTCTTAACCCACAATACTTCGCATTTTTTAACAGTGAACTTGCTGGAATTTTACAAGCGAAGGGAATATGATTTTAAAGTCAACTCAAAAGATACACAGAGAAATACGCTATGCAGAAGAGCAGTCTTAAGAAGTCAGCTCACTTCTTCCTTCCAAAACTCTGCAAGAAAAGACAATATAACAACCCAAGTACTACCCTGAAATGTTGAAGCCATTCATCATTCTCAACCACCTTTGGTTTGAGGACCCTCTTACTAAGTCTAAGTAAAAACTATGCCAAAAAAACCCAACCAACCAAAACAAAAAACCCACTTCAGTATATCTAACAAAAGAGGCCTGTTTGGTTTATTTCTGAAAGTGGAATTACACTTCAGTTTAGATTGTATTTGTGCTTCTTGACAAATACACCAAAAATATTTAGTCTTGCCAGAACAGCTGCATCCATAACCAATGCATCACCAGCTGTGTCCGTCAGGGTTCACACCCCTTCACACCTCCATCAGCCTCATTATTTTGTTCAAATATTTGCAGGATAAAGCTGGCCCGTTCATGGCCAGGCTGCAGACAGCTGTTCTCCTTCCAAATTAATCTGTGCCAATGGAAAAAGAGAACCATCCCAAACTGTTCACAAGCATTTTTCTGCCAGAGATTATCACTCCTATGTGTTGATATGCTTAAACATACATCTTGAGGAACTTTTTTCAAAATCACCTGTGCTAGCACGGATCCGGTAATAATGCCGTTTAGTACAAACTAGCTCCTTTTGACTAAAAAAGGCTAAAAAGCATGCACAGATGCGCACCAACTAAAGTATCGAGGTGTCATGCATCTCAAGAGATGACTGTAAGCAGCAATAAAGTAGCATTTATAAGGGGAAAAAAAACCCCTTTAGTTGTATCTACGCTGAACAGCTCACGGGACTACTTATTTATTTCACTCCCTGCACAGGACAGAACAGATTTGGAGCAAAGATGCATTCACTAGTAAAAAATAGATATTGCGTCCTATTCCTTCCCTTCTTTCTCTGTCATTATCAGCCCTCCCCTATTTTTAATTCCTCCTTGACCTTGCCTTTGTATTTGTTTCCTTGCATCAATTTACAGTTATCTTCTGCATTGATCTTCATACAACGTCCAAATGAAGCCAACAGTGAAGTGCAGAAAGTCACATTCCTAGCATTTTATCTTAGGCCATCTACAAATGCAGGAAGACAAAACTACATTCATTTATATTTCAAAGATAGCTATCTGGAATCTTCAGAAATACATTTTTGAGCACAACTGAGTCCAGAAAATGCTAGGAATACTGATCATATACCACTTTCACTAAGGCTGTGATTCCAGTCATTTGAAGCCAACACAAACGTGTGCAGACAGCAGAACGGAGGGCTTGTACATGTTTAGCTTTCATACAGGTGACCACCTAGCTGCATAAAAAGTACCCTTTCCTCCCCTTCCAAGAAAAGATTTGGCAGCACCACAGAGCAGTTTAAAGTGACAGTGGAGCCACAGACTAAAAAATGTTATATGCTCCTTCCAGTATGGATTAAACTAGAAATGAATTTATTATTGTGAAACAGAAGACGTGAAATTTTATTCCTAGTTCCATTCCTGTGCCAGAGCTTCCAGCTGTGTCAGGATGATACTGAAGGTGCAGACATCAAAAATCCAACCAGCCCCAACCCTCAATCTTCATAATTTCCTCAGCATTTTCCCCAAACATCGCCATCTTTTCCTCTGTGTTTCACCATCAAAACCCTCTGAATTAGCAGCAAAGACAACTAAAGAAATTATTTTTTTTTTTCATTTTACTAATCAGTAGCACGGGATTTTTGTTGTCAGCAGATTTACGAATAAGGTACTACACTTGAACAAGTTCCAGGTTTAGGATGCTGTCTTTGCAATCACGTGGACTCAACACATCTATGAGAAAAGAAGAAAACATTTGCATTCTACACAGGTCTCTGAAATTTATGCAGGAAGACTTTCTGCATCCGAAATCACGCATCACAGGTTTTCAACATGACTGTCCTTCTAATAGTATTTAGAGGGGAAAAAGCCAAACACAAAAAAGACTTTCAACTTTTTTGGAGGCAAAAAGCGACTAACGTAGTATTTCCGCCCCCACCAAAAAAAGAAAACAGTAAGAGATACCTGGCAATATCAACCATTGTCTTCCATGGACACAAGGCAAGAGCCTGCTATCCTCTTAGGGAGATTTAAGAAAAAGCCATCCTCAGATAGGTTGTGACTAAACATACAGTACATGCTCCTAAGACTACAACTCTGCATAGTTCATTTGCATGTCTTTCAGTATGATTTTTTGCAATTACCAGCAAGAATTTAGTCTTCTTGCAACAAAGTATGTAAGGAATACACACCCACTTATAACATCTCAGATGAAAGAACATTCGGCTGAGAAGGTAGTAACCTTCTCTTAAACTATTTAAACAGTAGATCATTCTCTTTGTTTTATTTTCCTAAGACAGAGACCCCTACAATGAAAAAAGATGTTTAACTAACTAGCTACACTCTTGTCAATACCAAGTAAAAAGCTCCGTTGCCAAGAGTTAGTCATGATTTTCTATTATCTAATTTATGCAGAAAGTACTACTTTTTTTTTTTCCCCCTGTGAAGATTTGTGAAAAAATACATGTGTTTTCTCCCAGGTCTGTGCACAAATAAGTACTTTTGTCGGTGTTCACTGCTCTCCCAAAAGCAGCAAAGAAACACGTCCATTTCAATTCTACTATTCATAACCAGAAAGTGGATTAGCATAGGTCTGAAACCATTAACATATATTTCAATGCTAAGAAAAGCCAAGTTTTAGCATTGTGTGAAAGGGGAAAAAAGCTTTTAAAGGGTCTAGTGTTACCTCCAAGCCATTTACTCACTAGGATCCCCAAACTAAATTTCAGCAGCAGAATCCCTTCCTTCCCCTGTTACTAAGGATGAGAATAAAGCAAGACAGTAAGTATGAAGTAGTTCTTAACGTTGACCCATATTTGTCAACCATAATCAAAAAAAGCTCATTCTATCATCTTCTATTCTCATGTTCTCCTCCTTTCTCTACTACTTTAGCTCTAAATCCTTCCCCTGCATCATCCCAGCCTCCTACCTAAACATCACTTCATTAGAAGATGGACAGATTTGCTCCCTGGCACTCGCTGATTCTGCTTCCAAATGGAAGATGGCTCCTAAATGCACATGGCATGGAGGAGTGAACTGGTAGTGGAGACATCATGCTGCAGCACAGTAAAATCCACCACTGCAGTATATATTCCTCAGTCCAAATTCCCTCATAATCCACAGATTTTCTTAGATCCTAAGGGGAAAAAAAATAAATCTTCTTTTGATAACAGCTTGATGGCTGCTTATCTAACTTTAAAAAAATGCTTGTTTCACAGAAGTGGACTGGAAAAATGGGAAGTCTTAATAAGAAATATAGTCCCAAAGGGTGCTCTCAGAGGATTACTGATGTTAGTATCCTTTATATCTTCCTCTTCAGATCTACTTCATATACAGGAAACTATACTTTTAAAAAAATCTTTATAAATAATTTTTAAAAACTGATAAATCAAGCTCTGTGAGTTCATACAAACTAATGCTTCACAAATCATGTAATTTACATATTTTTTGTCACATTTTTATAATGGTAGCACCTAAAAATTTGAGTCTTGTTCGACTCCAATGGGAATAATGAAACAAAATGTGGGGGGAAAAAAGACAAAGCAAAAATAAAACAACCTCTATTCCTGCCCAAAGAACAGCCTCTTCTGCAGGCAATATAGAACAACAATATGAAAAACAAAATATTCTCTCCAAAGAAAAGACGTATTTTAGAAAACACACTTCATGCAGAAGAAATGGCCTCATGTTCCTCTTAAAACAGGGCTCAAATGATTACTAAAAGATAATTAACTAGTCAAATGTTAGGCAACTAGTAGCAAAAAATTACTTCGTTATCATCATTACAGAAGATACTTTTCTAGTTGTGAGTGAACTGTAAGGCAATATTTAGCATTACAATACATATTTGTCCAGTTTCAATAAATTATTTCTCCAAAGCCTCTCGACTTCACAGCCTCCTCAACGACTAGAAGTACAATCATATAGAAACAGTAGTTGTAATTTGGCCGTGGCTGCAAAGAAAAACGAGCCTGAAATTCATTACTCATAAAAATATGTGAAATGCCTTAGGAAATCCTTAAAAGAGAGGCAGAGGACCCTCCTGTCAGCCATGGTAGCTCCTGTAGTCTCCGCTTCCCTAGGAGAGGCCTGCAGAGGGGAGGAGAACATGTGGCACGCAGACAGCCCGGTTACTTCGCCTTCTAGGGGAGGAGGAAGGATTCATTCAAACTCCCCAGCAGGCACCCAGAGGCCGACCAGGCCTGGCGGACCCGCGGCGGGCCCGGGCCGCGGCTCGTCAGGCAGCTGAGGCGATTGCGGGCCTGGCGGACCCGACCACCTTGGCACGGTTCTGGCCAGGCCCCGTCCGCCACCTTCACCAACCCG
>VXBO01010069.1:61670-167375 GCA_013400135.1 Rhinoptilus africanus
GCCGCCCGCCCTGACGGGGCGGCTGCCGCCCTGCCGCCTGAGGGGAGGCCAGGCGCAGCGCGGGAAGGCGGCGGCGGTGGTGTCCGGCCTCTGCCGCGCCCCTGAGGGGAGGCGAGGGTTTCCCAGACAAACGGGTGCGGGGCTAGTGCTCGCCTGCCCTGCTGGCGGCACGGCCGTGGCCCAGGAGCCCGCAAAACGGGCAAGGGACTGGAAAAGGGAAGCATTCGAAAGGGCGGGAGGGCCTGAGGGTGACTCCAGCCGTACCCGGCACGCGGCCTTAGGGGTTGTAAAGGACTAAAATGGGAATTTCGACCAACTGGACGCAAAGAAAGTTCCTGCTAATCTTCTCCTGTATATCCGTATTGCCATTCAGGGTTAATTCTACGTATCTTAAGAACAGGGAAGTGAGAGTTTACGGCAGCGCATGAAGCTCTGAGCACCTTCAAAATGGAGTAGGGCCTACACAGAAGCATGTACCTCCTTTGAAGGGTTTTAGTTCAGGCCAGCGGGTCTTGGAGTTAATATCATACATAATAGGAGGTAATGGAAGTCGTGTCACTCGCTGTTGAAAGCAAGAAGAAAAATCTTGTCCATCTGAATTTTTTGGAAGAAAAAAAAAAAGATGTTGATCCCTGTGAGTTCTGAAATCCTGAAGAAGGTGGTGATTGGAGTTCAGTAGTTCGGTGCTGGCTTCAGCACAGCGTGCTTTCATAAGTCTTGTTTTCTTCCCCTATGGGTCCAACTTAAAACGTGAGGTAATTTTATCTACCTTTTAAAATTTGTTTTAGGTGTTATTGATTTCATCCAAACGTACTTGACAAATCGAAGTTCAGCATCTTGTACATGAAAAATCCGTATGATTTGCAAAAGATCTCATCATATGGATGTGGAGTAATTTTCCTCTAAAGTGGGAGATCTTGGAGCTCTTACGTGAGTTGGCACAAGGCCTGAGATTCTTGAAAAAGGTAAGTGCCGGCCTTTGAGATCACCCGGCTGGGTGCGGGTCTTGCTGTTACCTGTGTGCCTGTGTAGACTGTAACTAAGGCCACCAGGATTTGCTAGCAGAAGGGTACAGGAGCTGTTGCAGTTACGTATTTTAGAGGTAGAAAAATTGTTACAAATCCAGTTTAAAAATGTTACTTGCTGTTTTTCTACAGATCTACGTTAGAGGCTATTTTATTAGTTTGAGTTCCACATTCATAAGCATCCAATATATGAGGTATACGTAGACAACAGGCAAAAAGTCGAAAAGCCAAACCTTTGATAGACAGAGAGCTAGTCAAAATTGGCCATGGTAATAGTCCTGGTTGTGATTTTAGGTAGTATTTCAGAACAATCTGAGATTGTTGTCATTCTATCTAAATGCCCTTGCTATTATTAGTGGTGGTGAGAAAAGGTGCAGAAAGATGACCTGTAGCTCTATGTATACAGCATAAGCAACGTATGTGTTGCAACGCTCATACGCTCTAGTGTTACAGAACTCACACATTTTTAAGTTGGCTTTTTTTTTTTTGCAAAGCATAAAAAACTTACAATGTAAAATAATGTTAATCCCAGTACAGTGAAGCCAAACTCTTCAACTTCACCCTTCCTGAACTTCAGGCCCTTTGTGATTTTTCTGGGCAGGGAAGACCTTTCTCCCTCCTCCCTCAGAATGTGCTGTATAAATATTAGTTTTCTCAATATGACCTCAACACTCAAAATGACCTTGGAACTCGTGTGCTATTTATTTCCTTCCGAAGGTCTAACGACAAAAATACACTAATATTCTCCAGAGGTTTCCTGACACCTCAGCTGATGGGGGAACGCTGACCTGGGACACAGGCACAGTGGGCAGCCGTGCAGAGGGACATGGCGCGCTGATGTCAACCACATGCTGGTTTTGCATGCAGGGTGCAGCTTGAACGCAGGAAGGGTCTTGTGAAAAAGTAAGCCAAGGACTTCTCAGATGGTGTTCTGTGGGTGCAGGCGACACTGATCCCTTTGTTTTCTTATTTAACCGAGCTGGGCACCGGACTTGGCCGTTTCAGTAGCCCTTGCTTAAGCCAGCGCTGGCGGACATCATCCACCCCGCGCTCCGCTGGGCCCAAGGCTGGGTCCTGCCCGCAGTTGGGCCCAGCGCTAGCGGACACCGGGCCCAAGGCTGGGTCCTGCCCGCAGCTGGGCCCCGGAGCCCGCCGGGCCCAAGGCTGGGTCCTGCCGGCAGCGAGGCCCTGCCCGCCGCCCCCTCTCCGCCCCGGCGGGCTGGGGCACGGCCCGGGCAGCGCCGCCCTCCCGCTCCGCTTCGGGGGGCCGCGGCCCGGCACCCCTCCCGCGGCGGGGAGGGCAGGCAGGGCCCCGGCGGAGCGAGGTGGTTCCGGGGGGCAGGGCCCGGAGGTTCCTCCCGCCGAGCGCGGCAGTGCCCTCTTCCTCCCGGAGCGTCCCCGCTGGAGGCAGCCGCCGCTGGGCCAAACGCGGCCGAGGGAGCGCCAGGCGGTGGTGGCTACCGAGCCCAGCGGTGCGGTTTGGCCCTGCGCTGTGGCCGGGGGGGGCCCTGGCCGCCCACCCCGGCCGCCAGATTGAGGCCTGTGCAGCGGCTCAGCTCCTTCCCCCGCGCCTTCCGAAGCGCTTTTGGGTCAAAATCTCCCCGCAGGAAAGGAGGAGGCGACCGGCAGGTGGGAGCAGGCGGTGGGGGGCGAAGGTGGGCCGCCGGTGGTGCTCCTGTCGGTGGTGCTCCTGCCGGAGGGGTGTTGTACTGCCCACGGCACGGCTCAGGGAAACCGAGGTGACCCTGGCAGACAGGTGAAAATCACCCCGTACCGCCCATGGGGCTCTCTCAACGCTCAGTTAAGTCTTTTTATACCTGGGGAGTTGCAGGTGTCCACGTTTTCTCCTTTCCTGGCTCACTGTAGTTTGTAATGCAGCCTTGAAAATGCGTATTGTGTTTCAACTGACAGGGAATGGTTTTTAAGTATTTCTTGTCCTTTTAGCATATATTTTACAAGGTGAGTAGAACGCTTTAGTAATAGTTCTTAAGGTAGATATAAATTTGCTATTTTAAGTCTATGTACTTGTAAGTTTTAAAACATTGAATTGATTCAAGTTCCTATTGATTTCCTTTCTATAAGATACTACCATTTAAAATTGCATACAAGTTTGTGGTAGATCACTTGCATCTGCTGAAAGATAAATATTTTCCAGAAAGATAAATATTTGGAAACTTTGTGGTTTAGATAGAGATCCTGGTTCCTAGTCATTAGGATAGAGCATGCAAGGTCCACTGTAGCAAGAGAAGGGGAAAGGATGTGTTACCTGGTCTTACAAGGAAATTATTTGAGACTGAAGTTTTTATATTCTTTTCGGGTATCTGCTTCATCTTGTCTTCTGGCACCTTAGCTTGACAGTACTGTAAATGTGAATTGATATTGGAACTGTTTTATTCCGTTGGATGGATATATGAAAACAGAGTAAGACAAAAATACACTAATAAAAAAAACTTTGCTCAATGTCCTATAGTACAATACATGAAATTTTAGAAACGAGTTTAAATATATCAGTATTCTCTTAGGGGTATTTGTCTGACCTTTAGTTCTCTAAAACAGGATTAAGAAAAAAATCCTGGTCATTTGCAGCTAGGAATCTGGACATGGTCATACAAAAAGGTTACAAATTTGTGCTGGTTTTCAAGCTATACTTTACTATCATGTCATTATGGTTTTTTTCCTCTCTTTAAACTAGGTACTTTGTGTAGTTCAATAATTCGGATAACTCTGTAGTGTGGCTTCTGCTTAGAAGGAACAATCAGTCACTTCTACTTTTGATTATTGTCACTGTATCTGATTTGCCACCTACAAGGCAAAAGGGAACAGAAAAAGGAGTTAACTGGAAAATCTGTGGGGCAAAAAAAATTCTCAAATGGTCTGGTAAATGTGGTTAATGTAGTACTGGAGATTTTTTTGAGGATGAGATTGTGATTTAACAACCTTTGTTATGTATTTTAGCTTATTTAATATACATAATAAAATCTCATAAGAAGTCCCAGCTACTTCTACAAGCATGTGGCAGTATACTAAAAGGGAAAGACAAAAATTCTTTTTACGGAGATTACGTGGAATAAATAATGTCACTCAACTTTTCTCAGCAATAAAATGGAATAAATTCTTTGTAAAGACAACTATTGTATGGAATAAATAGAAGCAATAAAAGCAATCTCTGAAAAGGAACTATAAAGTAAATTATTGTTATAAAAGGTACTTAACACAGTATCTGGAAAATTTGTGGCTTTCTATTTTGTATGCTTTCATTTTGCATAGAGAAGAAAATATTTCATATTATAACAGATCATAAATTAAAATTACTTTATTTTAGCTTTCCTTATGTTTGCCCCAGTGTCAGCGACACTACGTCATATGACTTTTTATTCTCTGAAGCTGGTTGTGCAGACATCAAAAGAAATCCAGCTACATGCAGTTTTGTGGAATGATTTCAGTACCTTACATAGACTGCTCAAGTAAGAAGGTTTTTTTCTGTTTCAGTAGACCTAGTGTGTGCTGCTGCCATCACCCTGATAATGCTGCGTGGATGGAAACGTGCCTGTGGTTGAAGAGCCTTCAGGTTTGCTGAAGGTAATTTGTGTTGTTACTGATTATATCTCCTGAAGCAAGACTTCTAGACTTTTCCATGATCTCTGAGTTAAGGGAATTTGGTGGGTCTTTTTTGGTGTACCACAACATTTACTACTGTGGTTTGTGTTCTGCAGCTGGGAACCAATTTTGTAGGTAGTAGAATACGTATCTGTTAGCATTGTGTACAAATTGGGGGATATATTAAGAAAAATTAATACTTAGCACATTTCAGTAGATAAGCCTATAACTTCCACTATAATCTGGGGAATTAGATTGCTTTTCTTTTTGCATAGTGGGTGATTTCAGCTGACGCATTGTCACTGATCAGTATCCTGTATTACAAAGGTGGTCAGCCTTCCTGACTAGAAGCTGTATACCAAGGTCTTCGTGTGTTTACAAGACATAGATCGTATGCTAAAGAGAGCAGAGTAGAAAAATACTTTGGGAGAGGCTCATAAATGGAGTACGGTAGATATCACTGTGGGATGGATGCACATATAGAGCCAGAGGAACCCAGCGATGCCAGCTCAGGAGCTCTTGCCGTCTCACTTCCTTTTACCAACAATAGTTGTATTTTCTGTCAGTTCCTGGACCCCCGTTTAGGATTATGGAGTGGCCTAGTGAGAGCAAGCCTCACTTGACTTGGTCGTGCAGTGCCTGCTCGTTAAAAAGCTCAGCTTTGCCTTCGCAGTAGTAGCATGGTAGCCAGCACATGGGCAGGTAGAGACGTGGATTTTTACCTAGTAGTAACGACTGTACTTAGCTGCTTTAATTCTGTCTCATTGCAGGTACATCAGAATTGAATCGTTCTTCGGTGGCCATACAGGATGAAAGAAAAATGAGCTGGTTTTTATATACTTGCGTCTGTTCTTTGTAACAGCGTGTTTTACTGTGAAAAGTGAAAGAAGAAATCTTTCTGGGCACTTTAAAGATAACCGATAGACACAGCAAAATGCTTTGTTTGAGGCAGGTTTGCTTGTTTACACTGAGACATTACCAAGCTCGGACTCTGAGTAGTGATCTGCTTTTGAGCCAGATAAACAGCTGCACCCATGAAGATGAAGTGTTCAGCCTTGTTGGAAGGAACAAGGCCAGGCTTTCTGAAAAACATGTGGGAATTGCATTGAACATGCTGTGGCAATTGCAAAAGAAGAGGCCGCTTCTCTTGAGGACTAGTGACTATATAAGAAATCACTCCCAGTTTCTTACTCTTTGCGTTTTAGCAGAAAACAAGGTGGAACACATGGAAGATGAGGCCGTAGTGGACACCCTGTATAGTATTCTGAGGTAAGCAGCATTATGTGGAATTCCACATCTATCCATTTTGTATTTTGTAATAAAAAGAGGTGGAATTTTCACTACAAAGCCACCATACAAGGAGATTGGCAGACTGCCCTGTCCCAGCTTGTCTGCTGTGTCTGTGTGACAGACAGCGTCCTGTGCCTCAGTGTTTGAGATGCAGGCAGAACTGATCTGTTTTGCACTCCCAGTAGATGGAGTTATGTCTATTAATGCACAAATTATAAAGTAAAACATGATAAATAATGGAAGGACGTGTCATTTCTTTATAACTTTTGAAGCAAATATCAAACTCTTGTCTTTCTTCTGAAGGCTCAATGTTGAAGACCATGATTCTCTAGCAGAGGTGCTTGTTACAGAAGCATGGAAAAGATTAGAAAGGCAAGTATTGTACTGCTTTGCTTTGTGAAAGGTATAAGTGGCAAGCATGGTTTGCTTCATGTGAGGCTACACAGAGTTCTCAAAGAGTATTTGCAAGATGTTTTAAATGCTATGTGAGTATTTTAAATGACAGTTGTATTTTTGAAGGTTTTGGAAATTTACATATGGAGGCTTTGAGTATCGATGGACTTTGGTACGCAAACGCTTGAGAGATTCAGATACTGAATCTTGAAATACTGAATTTTGAAATCTTAAGTCTGTGTAGGTTTATGTGTTTGAAGTAAATTGCAGGTTTAATATTTAGAGTTTTATCTTAGAGCTTGCTGTCCATCTCTTAAATGGTTGTTAGAACCCTGCTCATCTCAGTTTTAGTAAAACCCTTTTGTATTAGAACATCAGCATTTTCCCTTTGTCGTTTTGTTGTTATTTTTTGTTGAGTTGTTTAGATTTATATATTTTTTTTTGGATTGTAATTTTCATTCCTTAATCTCAGGTTAATGGTAGATGCTAGTGTCAGTCTTGGCACCAACATTGCAGAATTGCCTCTCCCAGCTTAACGCCTGGGCCATCTTGACTATTAAATAAATTCAGTGTAGCTTGGATATTGACATTCAGGTAATAAATTGCTCACATTCATTTTAGCTATTTTACATCATTACTTGAAAATGTAACCTTTATAGATTTCTTACGCTGATGTGGTTAAATGAAGAACTTCTGATTTTTGTAGAGCTGTGTATGCACAATATGCTTTAATATAGAATATCCAGGTGTTTTGGCTAAGTCCAAGGAGTCACTATAGGTGGTGAAATAGGAAATGCTTCGATGTTTTGTTTCCTTGTTTTGTAATTTGAATATAACCTTGTCTTTTATATATTTGTTGAAGTAAATACTCTGTCTGTCTGTCTTTGATGTCTTGACAGGCTCAGCCTGCCAGCTCTGTCTAAATTTGCACTGTGTTTACACAAGCAACGCAGACATTTCAGTCCCGCAATTGGCCAAGTAGCTCATATTGTGGACGTGAAACTGGATTCTATAGAGGATATAAGGTAAGTGGCAGAATGAAATTAAGCAGCAGGATATGGGCTGCCTTTGCTGGAGGCTTTCCCTTTTTCTCAACTGGAGCTTGCTTTTCTTCATTTTGGGGTTTGTGGGGAAGAGGTGATTTGCATTAGTGCATTGATTTTCATGGACAGATCTGCTTAGGTGACTGCCTTTTTCCAATGATGTTATGAAGACTTTCTTATAACCAGTTTAAACAATTAAAACTAATGTTATACTTACAGTGGAAAATCAGCAGATGCTGCTTTCTCCTGATTCTAAACTTTACATGGACTTTTTGAAGAATTTACAGGCTATTGAATCAGCAGCAGATGTTTTTCTTCCTTGAGATTGACAGTTTGTCTACTATGACGTGGATTTAGTTTACTACTGTGAATAGCAATGTTATTTTTATTTCTCTTCAGAACATTTTTTTTTCGTCAAGTTGAATTAATCAATTCTCTTGCTGGCCTGTCTAGTGCATTACTCTAATACTAAAATTACTTAAAATCTGACCTTAGTCAAAGAAGTACAAGCTGCTTTTTCTTGCCTCTGTTCCCCCTGGGCCATCATAGCAAAGGCTTCTCTTCCCTTTTTCTGCTTTACACAGCACCAGCAGTCCAAACAATTATTTCTGCGGATGTGAGGAGCCTGCTTATGAAACGCATTGAATGCGACTGCATTTCTTTATAGAACTGGCTCTCCCTGTGGTCCTAAGTTTTATTCCCTTAGGAAGGGATTCCTCCTTTAGGAGTGGCAATGACTCTTCTCCCCATTCTGTCACTTGAGAATTGTTTGGGTTTCTTTAGTTTCCATTGAACATTAAAGATCTTTTTGCAGATTTGAATCAGGCAAGTCAGGGTCTTGCCTTAGGCAAGCGCTTTTATCGCATACAACTTTGTAAGGGGTGGTCGAAAAGTACCAATCAGTTCAGAAATTCACTGAAAGCAGAATTTTGGCTGTAGTAGGATAAATGTTTTTTGCTCATCTGTTTTTTCTGCATTAGATTTAAAATTCCTTTTTACGCAGAAGTCAGCAACCCCCTGACTAATGTTCCTTTCTTTGCATAGTTTATTTAAAAAATCTAAAATTTATTGCTTACCATGTTCAATGTGTAAGTGTGAAATCTTTTGAATTTTTTAGGATCTTGTCAGTTTTGATGATCAGCATATCTGATGTTATCTCACAGAGTTTTCAAGATCGATTACTACACAAGGCTGAACAGCTCTTGGAAGAGAAGAATGAAGTCCACTTCAACTATGCCAAAAGAATACTACAATTTCTTCAAAATGTTAAGCTGAGATATCATCCATTGGTTGAAAAATGCAACAATATTTTCCTGAAGAGTGCCTCCCGTCTTGATATACACAATATTAGTCTGATTTTCGGACTGTACGAGCAGCTGGGTTTTGACAGTGCTGAATTCCGCTTGGTTGCTAAACAGTTGCTGTCTGAAACTATAGATGATTACTATGATCCTGAAACCTTTTCAAAATTATTTTTTACTCTTGGGCCTATGGCAGGATCCAAGGTAAGAGAAAGGTAAGTTTATTAACAATCTTGTCTTACTTATGCTATATACAGGGTCTTGCACAGAAATAAAAAAAGAACTGCTGTTTGGAGGAATTTCTCAGCCTGTCCCGGAGCTGAGCATTGTTCCTAGCTGTAACTTTGTAGCAATGTATTATTTCATTATGGAAACACTGTCATAGAATCATAAAGTTGCCTGGGTTGTAAGGGACCTTTCAGACCATCAACCCAACTCTGACAAACCCATATCTCTAAGCACTGTGTCCACCCAGCTTTTAAACCCCTCCAGGGATGGTGCCTCAGCCACTCCCCTGGGCAGCCAGTTCCAAGGCTTAATAACCCTTTCAGTGTCAAACAATTTTCCTGATATCCGGTCTAAACCTCCCCTGGCGCAACTTGAGGCCTTTTCCTCTTGTCCTGTCGCCTATTACTTGGGAGAAGAGACCGACCCCCCCCTCTCTGCAGCTGTCATAGCAGTTTCTCTTAAAACAATTGCATAGAAAGCTGGATCCAGTAATCGAGGGGTATGTGAATGCCGTTATGCAAGGCCATCTTGTAGCTCTGTCTCTTAGAATACAGCCATCCTTCCTCGGTGGATGGTAGTAAAAAAATTTCTGTCTTTCCACTGAGAAATATATGCACTGGTGTGTGTTGCATTTCCTTTTTAAGACTGGCAGTAGCTGAAACAGCCTGAGTCTTGTCCTATCCTGCTTTGCTGTACGTCCTGTTCTATAGGAAAGGTCGTCATCAGGGAACACTTCAGCATTTATTTAGCAATTAGAGCATGGTATTGTGTGGCAGATTTTTTTCTGCCTGTTTTTCTTGTGCTACAAAATCCTGTTTGGGGGTGGAATTAGTCATGGGTCTCTCAAAGTCTGCAGTTTTAGGCAGAACTAGTTGTGTTAATTACAATTAGTCATATTTTCAGATTTTTCTTTATGAACATTTGCCTCTGTTCAGGGATCTGGATATACTGCAAGCTTGTCTTGGTTTTGCCATAGCTGTCTTAGTTCAAAAAGCTTTTCTTAGCTATTTTTCTTTAAATTGATTTTTATTTTTAGTAAAAATTGGTGGGAGGTAGAAAAAGTCTTCGGCTTTATTTGCTCCAGAATCTGTTCAACTTGTGTTTGATTCCGTTATCTGCAGCTTGCCGATTGATCATGATTTGTTCAGTGTCATAGAGTACCTTCCCTACTTCTTGCCTACTTTCAGAATTGTTGGACTCGCTGGTTTCTAGCATCAGAGTAATCTGTGCTGATCTAACACTCTCACATCTCTTTTCCTGTGCCGTACAGATCAACTGTTCAGGAGAAGAGTCCACAAAGCAAAGATCTCTAGTTTAGGGGAATTTGTTTTCCTGTCTTTCTTGAAGTAGTCTGTTGGGTCTTTCCCTCCTAGACAAAGAAAATGGCTGCAATGTTTGCTGGAGATTTTCATTTGTTTTTCTTTGGAAAATAGTATGTTTTCTTTTCCTCTTTAGGTTGGTAGTGACTGCAGTGCACATGGCAGAAGAATTTAGCAGTCACCAAGTGTTGGTAATACTGAAGGCAATGCAGAAAATGAAATGCAGAAGTTCTCATCTACTCAAAAAGTAATTTTTTTTGATACTACTAAGACGTTGTATTCTCTAGGTAAACTCTTTCCATTTAGTATGGAAAACTATGTAATATCAAGTAAGTTGGGAGTAGAGAGTGTGTCACTTGCACACAAGTGCGTATACACTATATGTAATTAGCTATTACAGATTTTAGGATATTACAGCTTGACCCAGAAGTAATTGAGACAATTTAGGAATGTCATAGAAGGGCATTTCAATGCTACCAAGTTAATGGAATATAATTTCTGACTTATTTACAAATATTGATCCTACTTGAATAAACGTAGCCTCTAACAATGACTGTAAACTGGTGAGACAAATGAGAATATTGTAAGTTGCAGGGAATGTGTCCTTCTGGGAGATCCTGTTATTGATATGAATTGTTTCTTCAAAAGTCATCATGCCTTACTTCCAACTATTAAGTCTTCTGTCTTAGAGAACCTGGGCCACGTTTTCTGCAGTTGTACAGTGAGTTGTTGTCTATAGGGACAGGTAATATCTTTCATATAATGAAGGGAGAAGCAGTTGAGGTTCTGGGCACAGAAGATGCAGCATCCGATGTGTCATGGATGCAGCAGAGTTAAATGCGGGTTGTGAGCAATAACTGGACTGAATGTAGTTGTATGAAACAAATAGATCCTTGGAAGAAAAAGGACAAATAGTATTGTGGAGTGGAGTAGTATTAAAGGGAAGAGCAGGTGAATTCATGCTTTTTCTCCTTGAATCTCACTGTCTAAAGAAGGTCTAAAGGTGTCTTTTCCTACAAATCTAGCCCCCTCTTCACCTTTAGACCGACATAGCTGTAGCAACCACTGTTACGTAGGTGAGTACAGTGGTGCTGCAGCTGTTGATGCTGTTCTAGCTCCACTCTGAATTTAACCGATTGTAACGTCTGCCACAGAAATTATTAGAGTGAAGTAGCTTGTTTTGCTGTGATGAGAGCTTTAATTTTGCAATTCACTAAGTGGAGAGAGGCTGCTGCGTCTTAGTGCAACACTCTCAAAACTGGGCTAGAGAGGAGCGCAAGTGTCTGCGACCCTCCGCCTGGGTACTGGGCACCACGGGACACCCCTTCTTCCTGCAGGGTGTTGGGTTTTGCCGTGCCTTCTGTATTAGCGTAATACTGTGTCATCTTTTTCTCTTTGAGTTCAGAATGGCTTCTGTTCTGCACAAACACTTGGATAACTATCACGTATTGCAGTTGGTAAAGCTAACACAGTACTTGGTGGTGTTGCATTGCCACGATCTGGAGCTGTTTGCCAAACTAAAAATGCTACTACTTGGGTAAGTGTGTATTCTTGGAAATATAGCTATTTAAGTATTAAACAGTTGCTACTTAATATTTTAAATAACAAGCTAAGATGTTAAATTGTTTTGTTTCCATAAAATATGAAGAAGTAACAAACTGTTAAAAATATTTCATTCATTAAACACATAAATCAGAGGATTGGAAGCGGATATTGTCTTGACCAAAGAGGAGCTGCTAATAGATGTGATATCTTTTAAAAATAGATATTTTTTTTTTTTGCCCCTTGGTTGCTGCAATACAATGGCATCGAACAGGAAATTTTGATTGGTGCTTTATAGGAAGGGTAGGGATTAATGTCTTCTTTGATATTTGGAGGAAATGTGACGCAGAAATACTCTTCTTTTGATTGAAGAACTGTCTAGGAAGTTCTTGGGCTTGTACGGTTGCGGTACAGAACGGGAAACCGTTTCAGGTACCGTGGGTGAAGAGATCTGCTGCTGTTGCTTCCATTGCTCAGGCTGTGTAAAGATGCAGTGCCCTGGCTGTACGTGTTTTCAGGGATGATGCTTTCATGTTCCTCAGGCACCTCAGAACCTGGTGCTCCCCGGGGCAGAAATCAATGAAATTATCCAGGCCCAAAGCCCCACAGACTCCATTAACAAAAGTGGATCTTCTGCCCTTGCTAAGGACTTCTGTGTTTATCAGTAACGCTTGAAGCCTCATCAGCTGTCTGAGATGCTCCTTGTCGTCTTCCCTTTTTCAGTTTTGAATAGATGAGAAGGAAGAAATTAATCTCAGTGAAGAAAGATGGTAGTCACTAACTGTGTGAATTTCTACCATGTCATTAATATTCTACATATTTTATATTTGATGTGCAGCTTTTGACTTTTAAAATAGAATTTTCACGCATGTAGTCTGTTTGAGTTTTTTTTAACATTTGCACCTTGTCAGCACCGATGGTCTGTTTTTATTTCTTTCTCTCTTCCAGTTTTTTAAAATCAAATGTCATACCTGCTGATACTGCGGCAATAATTCGCGTTCTGGCCATGCTTCCTTCCTTGCAAGTGGAGGAGGAAATGATAAACAAAGCAGCAGCAGTTCTGCCTCAGTGCAGGCTCCATCATTTGAATTGCATTGCTACAGCTTTTGTCAAATGGAATCACCATGACCAGTTGCAGTGGCAAAACGGTTCTGAGCTGTGTGGAAACCTTCTTCAGAAACTAAACGACTATGGATTTCAGAGGCTTCGGAAAGCCGACAACTTAAATCATCTGTTGGAAGAACTTACGCACGTGAACGGCGGGTGGTTTGAAGAAGTCCTCAGTGAGGAAACTGTGGCCGTGTGTCAACGCTTGGCAGACCAAATAACGTGGGCAAATGTATTACCGTTGTCTTTTTTTCTCGTAAGAACAAACCACCATTGTCCTGCATTACTTGACAAAATAGCTTCTGTGACTGTCGAACACAGAGACAAGGTATTACAGTTTTCCTTTCTATTTGCTGTGTAAATTACTCGGTGAGAGAGGAGAGCTTAGCAGTTAATGTGTTTCAGAACACAGTCCACACGATGTTTCTAAGAGTTTTCTTCAGCATACCTCATTTGGAGCCCATCTTCTCCTGTGTTCACTCAAAGCTGTTTTGCTTCTGTTTATATTATTTTGCACTTCTCTTTAATTTTCCTTCCTTATTTTATTGTTCAGTCAGTGTTAGGTCAACCGTAATCCTTTGCATTCAGCTTTATATTTGATGATATTAAATAATTTCTGTTTAACCTCTTTACAAATAGTTGCGTCACACAGTGTATGTTTTTACTTTGCTAATTTTTGTGGGGATTTCCCCAGTGGCATGTCTTTTTGATGCAAATTACCGTGTTTTCTTGCTATCTTTTTTTTTCCTCCTCAACCTGGTATTTGTGTATATCTTTGATTTTATTTTACGACAATTTAATTTCTTCAGGAGCATTTAATGGGAAACCAAATGGTTTGGTTGACCAAATGGTTGACCAAAAAAAAAAAAAAAAATTTAGGAAACGGCTCATCTAGTCTTAAATCTTCCAATTCTGAAGGAATTATAAAACCATTTTTTATTGTCAAGCAATACTAGGATATCTTGCAGTGACGTAATTTCAAATGTCTTTTTTTCCAGATCCACCCCTTTGAAATCTATTTTATTCTCTTCCTTTTCTCTGCTCTGAATTATGACCCTCCGGCAAATGAAGAGTTCTTTGAAAGTTGTATCCGATGTCTTACTTCAAACTTGAGTAAGTGCATTAGACAAAGATATTCTGACACCAGATAAGTGAGTATAATTGGAAGATATTATTTGTACTGAATAAAAATGGGGAGAGGATAGCAGGGTGTTTTAAGCAAAGAAAAAAGTGTGTCTGCCTGCTGCGGTTAAACCACAGCAAAGATTCAATGTATGCTTCTGTTGGGTTTTTTAGCTTCATTTCACTCTTTAAAAATTACCTTGCTAGTCCCTTATCAACAGCATCTTGAGCGTAGGAAAAAGCAAGTGAAAATGAATTTGCGGTGCTGTTACTGGACAGAATTGTGGCGTTCCCCAAGGAATCATCAGCTGGGGACAGGATATATTTTGTGCTTTATCACAAAGAAATGGCTAAGTTGTAGAGGAAATGGGTAGGGACTTTTTTTCTTTTTTTTTTTTTTGATTGATGATACAGCCTCACGGAACTGTGAAAATTTGCTGGCTACTGAAATATTGTGGAGTTACTTTTTTTTAAGACTAACTATTTTCCTCCTGCAAACACCTCGCAAGAGTTACCTTACACCTTGGTGCAGTTAGCAGAGGTCGTCCCTCATCGGCCTGTGTGTTCATTTAGGATGTTAAGAGAGAAACTTGGATGATTTGGGAGGGCATTGCAAATGGTTGCAACCTTATGTCATGTGTTAATATAAATATCTGTTTGGTTTTTGAAGGTTTTTTTGAAACTCACCACTTGGTACTGCTTGGTCACGTTCTGGCAGTGGCTGGGTATTTTCCTCCAGTTCTGATAAAGAGGATATTTAATGTTTCTTTCCTCAGCAAATTGGATGCTGAACTTGAAGGTAAATATCTAGCGCTCTGTTGAATTTGATGATGTAGCACTTGGCATAAAATGGAACTGTGGACCTTTATATGACTTGAGAAGTAGAATTACTCTTTAAATGATTGTGTTTTCTGGAAAGACACCTCTATATAATCTATTTATTATTTGAGTGCTGAGAAGGAAGGCATGAACAAAAAACTTGTGCTTTGTTTTAAAAGTACAAATTTGTATTGCAGATGGGAGAAGCTCATTCAAAACAAATTTTATAGTCAACTTACTGCACTTAGTATTTAATAATTCTTCGATTTTATTAGAAATAAAATTACCTGAGTGAGGTATTTATTACCAGAAATAGTCACAAAGCTCAAGAAATAATGTGGGATTTTTGTCTGCAAGAAGTAAGTCCCACCAGCCTCCTCCCTAAATACGAGACTGAGTGTTTGTTTGACTGTTTCCTTCCTGTCTGCCTGTACAGTGTTTGCTATCAATGCACTGTTGTCATTTTGCCTTCAACCACTTCATTAAAAGATAAATGATAGAAGAGAATTTAAATTGCTGCTTTCTTCCGTCTTGCTGTTGTTCTTAACATTGAGCAAAACTGTTATTTTTAATTTTTTTCTCAGGGATTTTGAGAGCCTTTCTAAGGTTCAGGAATTTTCTAAGTGCCATAATATGAAGATATTTGCATCTCTGGTGAAGAATTCAGAGGTAGCTGTTCAGTTCAGTGTGGTCAGTTCACACCTTTTTATTTTGTTTTCCTCAGTCCTGCCTGAAACCGTAAAGCAGAAGGTGCGCTTGCACCTCATGAAATTGAACAGAGCAGTCTGTCTGGAATGCCCGGAGCTTCACATCCCTTGGTTTCATGAGCGCTACTGCCAACGTGTCTTCTGTAACAGTAAGTAATTTAGGAGAGGAAAAGCTGCTTTTCTTACTAGTAACAGTCTGTTTTCAACCATTTGCTAGACGCTTCTAAAACTGTCGTGCTGACACTAGCACGCCATAGGAGCTCAGAAAGGCGCACGCCGCTATCTGCTGAGGATTTGTCCTTGAGAAGTGCAACCGCTTAGTAGTGCGACAGATAGCAAAGCAGTTTTCCCTGTAACGTAGTAGAGAAGGGATGTTTCTACATAAGAAATGTAATTTAAATACACAGACACAGAGTGTATGGCACAGAGGCTGGAGAGGCAGGAAGAGGATCGTTAGGATTGTCTGCTGGAGGAGATGAGTCACTTTGATCCCTGCTTCACTTACAAGACTGAACATTTGACTTAAGTTTTTCAAGGTGAGCATTTTTGCTGCCTCCTTTTGAACTGACCGCTGTCACGGTCCTCAGATCCGTCAAGGATAAGAGGTGGGGAAGTAGGATAGTGGTCAAGTGAAGCAGCTGAGGTCTTTCAGAGTAGCAATGGGTTCAAAAAATCCAGCTGATGCAAACTCAGTATCTCCTCCACTAATTCTCACGGAGGAGATCTGCTTTGCTATCCATCAAATTCAGCTGCTTTAACTCTGAGACTGAAGGTGTTTAATGGAGCAAGGCATGAAACAATCTGTAACAGAGAGAGAAGAGACAGATGGTGGGCTGTGCCTGTGGTAGGTGCAAAATAAGTTAATACTTATTTAACTGTCTAAGCACAATGAAAGGCAAACAAAATCCAAGAGGTAAAACCTGAAACTAAAGTGTTTATAGTATGGCAGTGGGAAGAATCTTGGAATGGAAAGCCTGGATTTGAAATTCGTGCCACTTACTTTCCACCCAAAAGATGATAACTCAGAGCCCATGTGATGATGGAATAACCAGGGATTTATGGAAAAGCTTTAATTCAGTAGGATGACTGTCAAAAATGCAGTATCGCAAAGTGTTGTTTTCAAAACTTTGGCTGTGGAAGTTTCGATGTGTGAATTCTTTATTTTGTCTTTGTAGGCAGCAGCCGAATAAATCCACTGCGACAGCATGTTCACAGAATGCTGACAGAGATCTTGGGAGGGAGCAATTACACAAGAATATCTGTTCTCACACCGTACTACTATGAAATAGGTGAGAAGTTAATCCTCTAAGGACTGTTATGGAGACCTCCAATACCACTATCATCACCAAGATTAGGAAGCCCCTGAGCACGTGGCCACAAGATACTGCAAAGGATAAATTGCTGTATGAAATACGGTTTCTAAAAAGATCTGTGTAATATAAATAATGTTGGATATCTCGAATTATGGTTATCGCTTTAGTTTTTCTAGAAGTAAACACTGTAGATATCAAATCCTTTCATTTTCCTTTTTTGTCAGTAAACAGGTTTGTTGTGTTTTCTTGCAGATTTTGAGTGCATTCTGGATGAAAACAAAAAGCCTCTTTCCTACATGGCTCAGAATATACCTTTGGACGATGTGCACGGAATACACTTGAGACATGACATCAAGGATGAAGGGAGAAAGGCTCTGCCACCAGGAGCTCAGAAGTTAGTACACTGAATTCTTGCACTTCTGAATTTAGACCAGGTTTTTGATGCTTATGTCCTAAACAGTTGTTGCAGTCCCTCGGCTATTTATTTCTTCTGTTCCTTTTCCTGAAGCCTTACGAGGTTTACCCTTCCTAGATGTGGTGGGTTGACCCCAGCCAGCAACTAAGCTCACAACCAGTCACTTGCTCACTCCCCTGCCCTGTGATGGGGGAGAGAATCTGGAGGGCAAAAGTGAGGAAGAAACCTCCAGGGTTGCAATGGAGACAGTTTAATAAGTGAAGAGAAGAAATAATAATATGAAAAAATATACGAAAAGGAAAAAGAAAACAATTCATGCAAATGCAGTCAGTCACCACCAGCAGACCAATTCCGGAGCAATGACTACTTTGGAAAAACTCCCCTCATTTTATTGCTGAGCACGGCGTTACATGCTGTGGAATATCCCTTTGGCCGTTGAGGTTCCAGCCATGTCCCCTCCCAACCCCTTGCCAGCGCCCGCCTGTACACTGTGGGTGCAGGCGGCTTTGATGCTGTGCGAGGGCTCCTTAGCAGTAGCCAAAATATCGGTGTGTTGTCAGCACTGGTTTGGTCAGAGATCCAAAACACCGCGCCATACAGGCTGCTGGGAAGAAAAGCAGCTCCATCCCAGCCGGACCCGGATCCCTAGGGCAGAGGGGGCATTCTTTAAATGTGTTCCATGAGACTGGAATAGTGTTTTCCTCCCACGCCTTCCAATGTAAACTGGGTAGCTGGTTTTGCCATTTGAACAAAAAGAGATGCAGGGAAGAAAGGCTTTTTCTAAATCATGTGAAGATCAAGTATCTAGATAAATGAGGAAGATGTTTTGTCTAGTTTCAGGTAGTTTAATTTTCTTTTGCAATGAATCATCAGATTTATCTAGTTAATTGTCTTGCTGCAGCTATAGAAACTAGAAATACCACTTCTCACTGTTTAGGCAGAACCTGAAAGTAAATGCACATTTTTGTTTGCAGAATTGCTTTGGAATTTCTTGATTCAAAAGCTTTTAGCAAAAACTCGCGTCACTTGAAAGGAGAACCTGCAGTGAAGAAACGACACCTGGAAATGCTGGGCTACCGGGTAGTTCAGGTGAGCAGTCGGCAGTATTTTGTGTCGTTTCTGAGTGTATTGGTAACGCAGATTGATAGGATTTCCTTGCAACAGATTTAAAGGTAGTTTAATAGTTAAAATGCACCTACTGGATGAGAGCAATTTTTGTTATTTAGGGAGCAAATTCCAAGCTGCTCTCAAGATGGTGTGAGGACTTCATAGAACTTGCTCCTTCTCTGAAAGTGGCTGCAGCACAACTGAAGTCAAAAAGCCTTACCTTACTGCAGGCAAACTAGCCATCTCCACATAGCCTGGGTAAAGGAGAGACAGTGAAATGAGTTTCAGTTCAATTCACCAATGATTTTTAGGCTAGAAAAAGACTGAACAAACCTTCCTTGAGTGATAGGGAGACAGTTACAGCGGCTGCAAGATGGGATACGGACACGCTCTCTCCGCTGCAGCGATAGTGTGACCAGTGGCCAGAGGTAATTCATAGCCACCAGCATAGAAATATTTGTGTAATGGAGGCTTATGAACGCAGATTCTCCTGTGTATGTAATTACTCGCCTACTCTAATTATAGCTAGAATCCCTCTTGAAGCGGGTTTGGTGTTTTTTTTTTGGTTTGTTTTCTTTTTTAACAGGAGAAACCTAATTTCTCATACTGCCCTGACAGTAAATGTTGTGCTACTGACACACCGTTCCAGTTTGATACATTCACGAACTATACAAACTATAGTGACCTGGGAGTTTTTTCACAATTTGGGTTTCAAAAGGTGGGAGATGGTGTAACGGAGCTGTAATAGCCTGTATGGCGTGGGCATCTGCTTTACATCTCTGCAACTGTGCTGCTTTTTGGAAGCAAATGACTGTACTTATGTGAAGAAAAACCTCACATTGAGAAATTAAATCTTTTCGGTACTAGAATAAGCTTAGCTTTTAGAAGGACGGAGGTGATAAAATACCTTCAAGTGGAGAACAACAGGTATCAGAGAGCCTTTTCTTTGCTGTAAGATGGTATGTGGCCTATACCAGGCAACGTTAACACTCGGTTTGTATGATTCTCTTCTACAGATTCCTCACTTCGAATGGAATTCTATGGTTCTGTCAGGAAAAGGTGAACAGCTAGAATATCTGAGAAGGCATCTGTATGGAATACAGTGATGTCGGAATTGGGAGTCCAAAGTATTCTTTTGTACAAACACTTCATGTACCATTAAACTTCTTGTGATGGTGGAATACTTCCTTTTGAAAATCTCTTTGTCCGTAAGTCAGCTGCACCAAGGCTTGTGTGGCGGGTTTGGCTGGCCATGGGGCGTCAGGTGGCAAGAGATTCAGTCCTTAATTTGTTGGGGACTGCAAAAGGCAGGTGACAGTGGGCCATGAAGGATGTGATAAGGATGCTTAAAATCTCCCATTATCTGGAAGCTATTCTTTAAGTAACTGTGACAGTTTGGACATAAAATTACATTATCTCTTAAATAAAGTACAGAGGCTTAGCCAGATATAAAACCGTCCAAAGGAAAAGTTGGCAATGCTCTTTGGTTGCGAGAGAGGAGGCAGCAAACCTACTGGAAACCATGTCTGTCCTCCAGCATGTGACAGAATGAGCAATAGGGATCAAATGGTGTCTCTGCTGCGAAACCAAGGAACCGAAATGCGGATTTACTAAGAATAGGACTGTTCTTGCAGCCGTTCTGTTTGCATCTTCCAGAACAGAGGTACCGTGGGTGACTCTCCTGGGGGAGGGTGTCGTGCAGCGAGAAACCTCCAGCTGCTTCTCCTTCCCTGTGACGCGTGTGCGGAAGCATGGCTCGAGCAGTCTGGAACACCTTCAGGCACTGAAAAGACAGATGAGTTCTAAAGGTCTGGCAGCCACCCAGACCCTTGAAATGCCTCTACTCCAGTTAACCCAACTTTGAAGGGACACACGGAAGATTTATACAAGACAGGGAGAAAAGAATGTTTATGATGTCGGACGTATTGGTTAGGAGCTCGGAATCTGGGCTACACGACAGGGGGCTCTACGTGCCCCTGCATTGTACAGGTGGCCTTCAAGTAGCACCCGTGGAGCGTAAGAAAGTTTCGGTGGCTGTAGCGGAGGTGCTCAGTGGCGGATGGCCGCGTGTTTGCGCCGAACCCTGCTTTTCAGGTGTCTGGCGGTCGCTCCGCGCCACGGCAGGTATGGTCGAGTTGCGTATGGTTAAAGTTGGGAGTATTCACAGGATTAAAACTTGCTCTGAGTGGATTCAGAAAGGGCAGCTAAGAAAAGTGAAATATAAGAGTATTTCAGTAAAATGTGCTGCTTTTGATCCTTTGCAGTCATTCTTTCTAAATTAAATCGGCAAGCGTTAGAGCAGATGGGCTGGTGGTGTAAACCAGTGATTTAACTGGAGATGATGAAAACATGCTAAAAACAGCTGAAGATTGGGGGACTCAAGGGAAAACCAGAAAAGATGTCCCACAGCTTAAGTACCGGTGTACAGTAACACACCGAACTGAGCTCGATGGCTGTGCCTTTGCCGTATGTTTCCCTCTGTCCCCTAGGAAGGCAACGCAAGGGGTCATTTGATAGTTGGAATTGCTGTTCAGTCAGGCGTGGCGGGCTTCTTTTCCAGTTTTCCTGCTACGTCAGTTGTAATTAGAGTTCGATTTATAACATCCTTTACCTTTCTGACACCCTCTTTTTTCAAGGGAAAAAGCCTTTGAAGAGATACTCTATAAAAATAAACGGGGGGCACGCTCTACTTCAAGAAACCCAGTCGCTCTGGTTTGGGCAAATGCTGTACTCAGAAATCCGTGTCCTGTCAACAGGACAGCGGTGATGAGCCGAGCGCTGAAAGAGACACCTCCAAGCGATACTGGTACAGTTTTAAAAACAAAGTTTAATTGTTAAAAGTTTCAACATCAAAATTCATCAACTCTTTACTGGGTGGAAAAGTCCTCTCTGCCGTAGGTATTTGCTGATGATCAGTGCTAGGACTTTTTCACTAATCCTTGTTAATGGCCTCAGATCTCTGAGAAAAACTTCCATAAAATACTTGCTTTGGAAATAAATACAAAAGCATAAAAAAGTGGAAAATCCTAAGCCTAAACATAGTAGGTGAGACAGTAGAGTTATTAACCTGGTGAACTTCTCTCTCCGTCCCCACGTCTGGCTACCAGTACAGCGGTACCACGCACTCCCGTTCCAGGCTAAAACGATTTTTAAAAGGCTCTAGTGAAAACGTGTTTCATGATTGAAGAATGCGGGATTTACAGACACTGCAGAAGGGGGGAATCGGGCTGTACAAGCAGCCGGTTAGAATAAAATTAGCTACCGACTAGTTGCAGTTAACAGTTAATTCACGGGCATTGTTTGGAAAATAAGCCACCGATATCCTGGATTTTCTTGAGCGGAAGGAAGCCTAACTAGTTTTACTCAGTTTCACAGGGTGGAAAATGGAGTTATCTCTGAAATCTTCATTTATTCTAATCAACGTTCATTATAATTCTTCCGGATTTTAAACGTTGGCAAAAATCCAGCTGTTGATTAGCTAGTCAGTATCTTAAGGCGTGGACGGAGAGATGACCCGGTTTAACAGTTGCCAGCGTAACTAGTGTGCGGCCACAGAGCCCTGTACAATTTGGGGACACTTTCATGCAACAAACCCAGCAGAGCCTATGGAAGCTCCCTCACCGTACCACGTTTTCCAGCGTTTCGTTTACAGTTTTGATAACTTGAAGAGGTTTAGGCGTGTAGCCAGGCAGGAGGCTCCAGTAGCGTAGCGGATCTCTTTCAGTATGCCCACCCATTCCTTCTTTTCATCATCGTACCTGCGTTTAACAAAAGGAGGTCAGAACGTGCTTCATAAAGTTGGCAGTTGGATGCTTCATCACCCCCCCACGGGAGGGACAACAGTCCGCGTGTTGCGAATGCCTGTCGTAACCCTGTGCTGAAGGATGCCACCACAGGCCGCTGTTGTCCTCTAGAACAGAACAGAAGGATGTTCTTGCGCACGTGAGTTGTCCTTTTCCTAGTCCCCAAAGCTTGTTGCTGGCCTGTGTCATACTTCAATTGCTCCTAGAAAAGTTTCCTCCTTGTCTTAAATATCCCTTCTGAATTCCTTCAGCTTCTTACGTATAAAGGTGTTTTTTTTCTGGAAATCTTTCCTATCCTGCCAGTTAAAACTCCTAAATTTACCTGAGCAACTGGTGAGTCACAGCAGAGCTGTGATGTTTCATCACACTGACTGTGATAATCTAGGAGACTGGGATTTCTGTCTCGGAACAATTACTCATTTGACTATTAGATTTGGATATGTACAGACCTCTGGTTTACAGGCTTTTCTGTGTAAGAATGTCACAAAATCAAGGCTGTTTTTATGGTACACTTACAAGGCTGAACCTGCCAAGAGACACGGCGACTTGCTCTTTAAAAGAGTAAAAGAATGTGAAAAGATGAGGACTCAGACTGTTCAAATTATCAGGAGGTGGAAGCAGTCAGATCCAAATTTCACGTTTGTTTGTTGCTTTCTGACAAACATTTCTATCTGTCAGCAAGTGCTTTACAACCCCTGTTATGCTTCGTTTCAAGAGTTAAATGGAAAGATAATTTTACCCTCCAGTGTGTACAAACCTCAGTTTTAGATGCAGCTTTCCACCAGGAGAGCGTGATTAAAATGAAACTTACTTCCAGATGTCGGTGACTTCACTGGGCGCAAATTCTTTGGATTCAAGCTGAATCATTGCAAAGCCTCCAATCGCGTACAAAGCTCCGCTTAAGGTGACTAAGCTGATGGAACTTCTCTCTTGGGGAAATTCGGGCATAACCTCCCACCTAAAGACGAAAAGAAAAACCTGAGTTAAACAACCACATGAGGAATACTCTACACGGAATGCACACCTCTGGGTGCCATCAAGTCAGGCGCCAAGGACTGCTTCGGCGAGCGGCTTAGTAAAAGGAAAAAAAACTCTTGAGATTTCTCAGCAGTGAATTTCAGTGTCCCAGTCCCCTTGAGGACTTCCCGCAAGTCCTAAGGGACAGCATCACACCGTGAGGACGTCTCTTCCCAGAGACCACTTCTTACAGGTCGCCAGGCCCCGTCAGCAACGTGCTTCATACACATGTATGCCTCCCCAGCTTCTCCCATTTTTTTCCCTACAGTTTCCAAAATGTATATTAATTTCAAGTGGCACTGAAATCACAATTTCAGTTTAAAAAAAAAAGGCACTGGAGCTTTGTAGCATAATTTTAAATTTTCCGCCAGTTCACACCTATGAACATACAAAACGTAGAGACATCCCGCTTCTGGATGATGTCAACATCAAAACGAACAGGCCCATTTGTCGCTCTCGCCTGTGTGACTTGGCTGTAAGAAAACAGAGTAAAACAAGGGAAGAACCTGCAGGTTTCTCAGCCCACAAGCTGGATGTGTTTCTGAACAATGGAAGAGAAGAATGGAACAAAACCACCTTTATTTCCCTTTGCTTTCTAGAGAGGGTGTAAGGTCCAGAGTTCCCTCGTGGCATTACGTCTTGCATAATTCACACTCTGCATTCTTCAATTGTAATAGCAAGTCTCCCTGGGGCAGTGTACATTTAAGCTAAAGCCTTTGCTGTAGGTGGATGGCTGCAGTGCTGCCTGCCAGCGAAGACAGCACCACCGAACGTGTTTATACACATTAGAAGTGTTTATTAATAAAATAAAGGCGCTTCCAGGACCACTTACAAGTTGGAGCTATCGTAATAAAGCTTTAGTGATGTTATTTTAGATGAAAGTTTGTAAATAAAATGATAGGAAGGAAAATAACAAAAGTAACAAAAAAGGAAAATTAAGAATAGAAAGACACAGATATAGAGGGTATAAATTCCTGGAAAATCATAAATGTTTGGGGGATGCTGACTACAAAAGATTTTGGCTGTGAGGAAGAACATTGTAAAATATCCGGACCAAATAAGCAAGCTAATTCCTAGTTTGACTTACTCTCTTTTGTCGTTATTTTTTCTTTACAGTGTTTCAGGCACCTAAAATTAAAAGTCTTCCTAGACTTTGCAGATTAAATAAATAAGCAGAATTACCTGCCTGTCACTAACTGGTGGTAAGCGGTATTTGCCATGACAAGGTAAGCGAAGAGCGAAACACCACGCAGACATTCAGCCTGCCCTGCTCAGGCACCTCATTTCTCCCGCTGGGGTTTCGCGTTTAGTGCCGGATGCCCTCGGCCATCCCTCCCACTGCTCCCCTCTTACCCCAGCACACCTGGTAGGTCAACTAAATTGGGAAAGGAAGCAGACTTTAAAAAAAAAAAAAAAAAAGGAAAAAGATGAGAGGGTGGGTTATTTTCACTGCATGAGCTCTTTGCTCGTGTTTGCAGTGCAGCTATACTGGCACAGAAAACGGGGGGCAGGTGAGGGGCACGACAGGAAAAATTGGGCAAAGTTACTGGCTCTCTGAGCTGCTGCTGCCAAAGATGCGAAGGCAGACCAAGTGTCTCGGTGGGAGTATAAATGAGCACCTTTGTGACTTACCTCGGGGCTCCTAAAAGCCTGGATGATAAAACACTTGCTTAAAACAGCTTGACTATTGCACTCACTTATTGGTGGTCAGATCAAAAGCTTCGACGGACGCGGTAAGGCCTTCTTCAGTGACACCACCGGCAATGACAATCTTGCCCTTATGGATGGCTGTGCCAAACATCGAGCGAGCCACTTTCATTGGAGCCAGGTCTTTCCAGTCTCCTTTCTTGGGATTGTATACAAATAGTCTGTTAGTGCATTTCCTGGGGAGGAAAAAGAAACCCCGTGATCATTTCTAATGAACTTTCGGCTTTTCCACGCGGGACCTAGTTGAGGGGAACTGTGTGGGTTTCTGTGCCGTACCCTCTTTCCTCTCCGCGAGATCCTTTCTTGTACCTACACTAGGAATCTTTGCACATCTACCAAGCACTAATCGCATCCACAGGACTAAGTCGAACATTAAATGCTGCTCCCACAGGGCAGCGATTTCACTGTGCCTTACAGGAGAAAGACCATGTCCTTTGCTAGCGTATTCCGTTCAGATGGGTTTGTGGAGGAACGTATGATGAAAGAAAGATTATGCTGCTGTTGTAGCTGATTTGACAAGCCTGTATCTTAAATATCCCCTACACAACCACTGAGAAATTACCGCCGCGTGCTCAGTGTGAGTGAAAACTTTGACTTTCCAGATGTTACACCCGTTAAGGTACAACGGGCACCACCGGACAGAAAATGTGAAAAACTGACACAGTAATTCCATGGAAGGAAGCAATACTTTCAGTGAGGGTCCTCATAGCTATGCATTACTGATGTGTCTTCAATGTAATTAAAATTTGCCTTGGAAATATGTATGGTCATTAAAATAACTAGCTGGGTTTTATATGCAATTTTACCTTATCATGCAAAAGATATTCTATATACCGTAACGCACTCCCTTCTGCCAAATTGTTAGCAACCTTCATCCAGAGACACAAAAAAGGGAAACCCCGATTTCTGAGTGCGAGGACACGTAATCTAAAAAGGACCAACTAAATACTGTTACAAGCCGTCATGAAAAAACTTGGGAGACTCACTTATCATCAGTTTTTCCGCCAAGACAATAAATCAATCCGTTATTTGAGATAGTAGCGTGGCCATAGACTTTGATGGGTAGTTTTTTGACCTCCCCCCATTTCATTCCCCTGGAACAAGAAGAATATCAACGTTAGGCTCCTGCAACCAACAACAGGCTACGGACATGTCCTCGGCGGGCATAATTAAATTTCAGACATACACAGGATCATAGCACAATACTGAATCTAGAGACTCCTCGGTGCGAAGGTCCTTGCCTGCAATTACATAGATCTTGTTCTCTGACTCGCCCAGCCCGAAGAGACACCTGGCTGACGGCAGCGGAGGAAGGGCAACCCACTCTCCAGCGATGTTATCCAGCTGAAAGAGCATCAAGAACAGGAAGCGTTAGGAAAGGCAAAGGGTGAAAACGCACGCAAAGAACACTGTTTTGCAAAATTCATCTAATTGCACTCGGCGTCTCTCAACGGCTCATCTGCTTGCCTGCAGAGCCTGCCCTTCCCTGGGTGCTGCTAACACAGGGTGACTTCTACCCACCCGTGCTCCACGGTGCTGAGACCTCGCAGAGCCACAGCCCACCCTCACTCATCCTCGCAGGGTTTCTTTGCCTCTTTACTGAGCTCTTCCTTGTTGGAAGGTCCCTCACTCGCTGGGTTCTCTATCACATGTTGGAAAGAACATTGTTCTTCCCGCCTGAAGGGAGCAGCCGCTCCTGCCGTTCCACACCTATCCATTGATCCGGTTGTGCTCATCGCTACAGTGAGAGACACCAGACCTCCTCACACCGGTCCTCTCAGTGATCATGAGATCTTACATGGCGAATGGCACAGATGCTTCCTCTGCAATTCCTAGAGCAAAAGAGGCGGTGTTTCATCACAAATACCCTCAAAAGCTCCCAAGATCTCTGAAGGCACAATGAATAAAGACTTCACTCCTAAACAAAAAGGGCAGGCAGCGCAGCTCCATTGTCTGTCCGTATCGGTGTCAGCCCTGCTGAAGCACTCCCGCGGCTGTCTCAGTTCACATCCCGTTGGCTGGAAAGACCTAAGGAGAAGCATTAGGAGGACGGAAGGAAAAACAACCAACCAAACCAGTATTTTCCTAGAACTGTGTTGCTTCATTTTTGTTTTGATCTGAGAACTGACAACTGAATCTGAAGGCTCTCTAACATTCAAAAAGACTATTTTTGCTTTTCTCTTGCGGACAGATTTGCTTCATGATGTACAGGAAGGGAAGGTAAAACGTGACTTTGAATGAGTGTAAAGGCATTTGATAAAAAGCAAGAGAAAGCTCAAGCCAAAGCCATCAGATCTGAGTTTAGCTTAGTCACGTCCCTTTTCCAGCAGTATGTTCCACAGTCAGGATCTCTATCCTAAAATGCATCTCCCGGATTTGACAGACCACCCCAATTAGACCATAAGTTTTACTGCAGGACTGAAATTCAGTTCCCGGGCACAGATTGCCCCAGCAGGTGGATCTGGGGGGCGTAATGAGGAGGAGATGTTCCCACCACGGATCACAGCATGCTCAGGGAATCGGCCTTGACGATGACATACCTACGAGGACAGGGCAAAACCGAGTCACGCATTTTTGAGCCAGCGGCAGCCTTGTTTTCTCCTGGGTTGCTAGCTACCAAACAAAACGTGAACAGGTGCTTCACTGGTGGAGAAAGGGAGATGGGTAACCGAAAATCAGTTTGGCACCACGTAACATTTTAGAGGGAACAACAGCCACATGAGTAACTCAGACAAATATTTTCACTATAGGCAGGAGCAGCAGCAACTAAGCTTAAAAGAGAGAGCAGGATTTCAGGAAATGGATTAGACGTGTCAAGCAGGATTCTGAAAACTTCATCAATTTTGTATAGCAATCGTGAGGTTTACTTTTTCAGAGGCCTCTTTCTAGTAGCCTCAGACTTTGACTATTCAGGTCTGGATTGTATACATTGTGACATCAACACAGTATTTTTATGTGCAGAATATTTCTGTGGCAAGTTTTGCACTTCAGTGATGAGTGCTTTACACCTTACACAGGGAAATGAAACAGTGCTAACCCCTCTCTAGCAAACCAAAACTTCCCTCTCATAACAAATGCCTGAAACCAACTTTTTCGTTGTGTGTGAAATCACAGTGAGCCATACTCCTATAAGCACTTAGTACTTGCATTTTTTAGTATCTGAAGTCTTTCAAATTCTATCGCTGCTTATCACTGTGCTTTGTTTCACACTGAAGCAGCACCTACTTTCCCTCATTCAGGCCTGTGTGCCTCAAGCCAGCAGCACATTGCAGAATTCAGCATGAGATAGTTTAAATATCCCCCAAAGCATGTACCCAGGTAGGTAAAAGCACAACAGAATTAGTTTTTGGTGTGAGCACGCCGAATCGTGGTTTTGCTGTTTTTTTTCTGAAATATGTTGTGGAAGTTACAGTTTGTATTAATCAGCCTTATATTTATACAGATTTACAAATATATAAAATTACGCTCTTAGTTGAAACACGGTATTGTATTTAGTGTACTGACGTTGACAGTTTGCCAAGAAAACAACCTTCTACCTCTGAATCGCCTATTTTACAATGCCCTTAGGTTTTCAAATGTGGATGTAACAAAAGGACTTCTGGAATTTTAGGGACGAAAGCGGCATTTAAAATAGGCACATTACTCCTGTAAAAAAAATATTTCAGATGCAAAAAAAACCCCACGAGACATCTCATTCCATCTGAAGCAGCTAAGCACTCAATTTCCATGGAAGTTCACAAAAGATATTTACAAAAATATTATTAGGCTTAAATTAAGGCATCTGTGCCATGAAAAACCTGGGCCTTAAACAAAGAAAGCCGATGCCTAGATATAATAACTAATCCTTTTAATCTTTTCTGAGATATCAGCAGGGGCTTGATCTCAGAAGAGAAGATGTAAGTCCCTTGGTTTCATTTCTCTCTCCGAGACAGGAATAGCTCTCTGTGGATACTTCTCTCCACCCACTGTCCACAGACCAGACCACTCACTTCACAGCCTCCCAATGCTTTTCAGTAACTCTTACAAGCACCTATTATTGCCACAATTATAAAGCTTGTACCTGGAAGAAGTAGGACTGGAAAGGCTGATCCTTGTTCTCCTCTTCCACGTAGAGTCCTCCAACAATGTAGACCTGATTTTGTTTGGTGACTACGCTGGAATGATTTCTGGGGATCTGTTCAGCCAGGGCTGCTAGGTAGCATTCGTTCTCAAGAGGATCATAAGCTACGGCGGCAGTGTCATTAACCAGAAGAATGAGGTCTTTGACAAACATGCCGTGCCTGGGAAGGTCATTTAGGTAGCCAGGCAGTAAATCTTCATCTCCTACATCGCCATTCACCTCCCCTTTGCTTGACTTTTCTGCGCTTTTGCTAGAGTCAGGCAGTTTTCCAGCAAAAGCATCCTTAATAATCTTTACTTTTTTCTGAAGGTCCAAGTTGCTTTTAATTATATCGTCCTTCTCAACATGCTCTTTGAAATATTTTTCTGGCATAAGCCGAAAACGTATGCAGTCAAAAATTTCCCCCAGGCTCTTTACTCTGTTCTCCTTGTCTGTTCGGACCCATCTCATCACCGCTTCAAATACCAGTTCTTCCTTCTCGACGTTTAAGCTGTCAGGTGAAATAACTGAGATAAGTTCATGCGGGGCAAGCTGCATGAAGTCCTCTTCTTTGCAGATCTGCACAAAATGATCGGAAACAAAATCACGGGCGGAAAAGGCAAGCCTTGGGCAATCGAGCAGAACACCTAATCGAAGGATGGCCAGACAGTTGCCAACAGCGAGCCTCTTCTGAAGGTAGGAGACGCACACGGTGAATACAGAAGGGATCTGAAAGCGACTGGCCAAGGCAAAAATATCTTGCACGTTAGAATCGTTCAGATCGATGCTTGCCGAGTAAAGGTATTTGACAACCATATCCAGGATGTTGGGGTCGACGTTATCTAGAACGACCTCCTTCTTTTTCTCTTCATTTTGCTCAGATAAGAAATACTCACGAAAATAAGGGCTACACGCCGACAGAATCAATCTGTGGCAAGGCAGGCTTTTGTCGCCGGCTTTGAGAGAGCAATCGACAAACTTTTTCTCTTCCAGGAGTTCCTTGAGGCCGTCCTGAAGAAGGGTGGATTGGTAAAGCCTGAGCTCTTCAGTGAGTTCCCTCTGGGAATCCATTTCGCAAACAGTTGTTGGGAAAGGGGAGGGAGCAGAAAGCTTTAGCTGTTGCCTGCCCAAAGGTCTGCCTGTAAAAAAGGCAGACCAATGTGCTTTGCCCTGCCTGAAGCCTCCGCAACTTAATCTCACTCGCTAAATATAGGTACATACTCTTACAGGGCGGAATTTAGGATGGATGGCTTGGAAAAAAAGAAGAGTTGCGCTCGCAGCTGTCAAAGACTGAAAGAAGCAACTGTTGCTTTTGGTCGCTACGGTCCGGTTTTGCCATCGTTCTCCACGGTGAATCAATGAGATGACGGGCAACGTAGGGAATTATTTGACGCGAGTAAGGACAGCAGAATCTGACCCTCTGTGAGACAGCTCTGAGCAACATTGTAAATATACATATTAACAAATATTCTGAAATAGAAATATTACTAATCAAGCTGTCAGCTGCAACCACTGTTTGCTTTTTCACAGTTGCCTAATACATCTCCCTGCTGCAATTATAAAGATATCAAAAAACTACAGAACTTTGCATCAATTATCTATGCTCTAAGATTATTTTTTTTCTTTTTACATACCCATATTACATCTACGATTTCTTCAGACATTGATAATAAGGCTTTGAAATTCATTTTGAGCTTCTTCTTAATATCCATTTTGTGGTATGTATTGGTAAACAAACCCATACTGTTTAGACATAAAATAAACATTATTCAGGTAAAATCTGCTTTCAAAAAGAATTTTAAATGAAGTCTCCACCCCCCCTTAATGAACACCATTCTTCATTTCAGATAATCTGTAGACATTATCAATCCTTTTCAATTTGACTGTAGTCGAAATGGCGTCAACTGCTGTAAAACTAAACCAAAAACAGTACATGGGAAAGGCAGAACAGAGAAGGAAAAACATGTAATCCACCCTATTAACATTTTTTAATGGATGTGTAATTTAGGAAAATGAAAAAAAAAAATCTTCATTTAAACTAAAAAAAACAAACCAAATCAGACAAGTAGTTTGAAAAGCGCACGCAAATTTAGAAAAAATACGCGTATGTTGAAGGCATCACAATTTAGACTGGGAACATTTACATTTCTGTGAAAGGTGGTAACACCGATCCAAAACAAATGTGAGATTTGAAGTTGTTTAATGTACCTTGATGAAGGGCTGTATTTTGCCCATACAGAGAATGGTTTTTTTACCCCATGGTAACATGTTCTTTGAACATAATGGAAACAGGATGGAAACACAACTATTTGAATGCAAGATCTACAAAGAGTTCCAACATTATTAAAGTTTATTGAAATCATGACTGCTTTTCAATATAGGCAGTAGTTAATTAAAATATATACTGTTAAAGATTTTCTACAAACATCGCAATTATAGTCACAGCACAGTTACTTTAACAGTCAGCTGCTAAGACAACAGCTGATGGGAGATCTCATTTGACTTTTTCCACTTATAGAAAATAGCGCAGAGGTCTTATGTCACTAGAAAACGTAACAGCTGCATCTTCCTTTGAACAATAAATGACTCATTTCTCTCTAACACATAACATCATAAAGGTCTAATGACTCAGACACAGAAGCTATTTGTGCGCGCACTTTTTTCTGGACCATTCCTTAAAAAAAAAAAGAAAATAAAGTGTACTCAAGCCAAATAAAAATACAGAAAACAAAAAACCCACAAAACCCTTATGATGATATCTGGGTTACTATTAAGTACCTGGAATGATACCTGCTGAACATTTAACAAAACTGTGAGACGTGAAAGCAGTATTGCTTTTTGTCAAAGTCCTCAGGAACGCAGCACCGCTGCCATGACACAGCCAATAGGATACCAAACGTTCTGCGTATGATGACATTGATGTCGCACAACCTTAAACAAGTTACGGAAATTTGATGTAGATTATCATCATTATGGGAAAGTACATCACTGCGTATAAATACGTGAATACATTGAGCATCAAACTATGTACCACCTGCTGCCCTGGCTCAAGTGGTGGTCTCCGCGTAGGTGGGACATTTCCTTTTCTGACATACTTCCAGGTAAAATGGCAGGTGGTGCCTGCTCCTGGCAGCCAATCACAGGGCAGGGTGTCAGCACATGGGCCCTGAAGTTGTCAAAAATGGTGGTCACCTGCCATAAAATGGTGGCTGAACGAGCATGGCAGCCCCTGCATTGTTAGGGAAGGGGGCTTCCTGCCCCGAGAACCTTCAGGATGGGGCTCCTGCTCCTGACAACCACAGGCCTGTGAAGGCCTGGGGCGCGAGTGCGACAAAACCCGCAGTTAGCCAATCACAGAGCAGGAAGGGCACACGTAGGGTATGACACCTCAAATAACGGCAGCTGCAATGAAATGGCAGCTGAACGAACATGACAGCTGCCGCGCATGGAGCAGGGAGGGACTTCCAGGTCCTCCTGAGCTGCCAGCAAGAGGGGAAGGACCTTTCTCGTCCTGAGACCATTTGATGGCAGGGTGGGAGGGGCTTGTGGAGCATGTGACTGCCTGCAGGGGGTGGGGCTTCCACTTGCCCCACCCTCCCACTACTTACACATCAACATCATAAATAAAAAGCTGTTGCACATACCAGGGGTTTGAATAATCTGTCCTTTATGACATATCCTGAGGGCATATTGTCTAATATTTTCCTGCTCCGTAGCTCTGGCACGTCCTTTCTCCGCTGCTCTGGTATTTCTAAATTATTTTCTAGAGATCTCACTAAGAACCAAGAGTCCCTCCTCGCTCCGGAAACAAATGCGTGCCAATTGAAATCAGGTCATGACTTCCCACAGTTCCTGGAGCGTGAATCCGTCCTTCAGCTTCTCTATTGCAAGTCCTAGTTCTTCTGAAAAAACAGGCTCCCCATCATGTTGCTTTTTTGAACGCACCAGATACGAGAGAAAAGAAAATAAAGCAGAGAGTACTTTTTAGTTTTATTACCCCATTTTAACAACATGAATTTGACAGTATGAAAAAAAAAATGTTCTTACCTTATTTTCATCCGCAAAGTAAGCCTGCAAAAAAAAAAAAGAAATAAAAACAGAACTCACAACTTTGGGAAAAAAAGGTCTAAAACCAAATCTGCTAATAATTCCTTGGGAGTCAAAACTGCATTCGGTAAGTTTTCCGCAACAAACCAGTCTGTATGGATTTTATTTTTGTTTTGTAAACAAGACCAGCTTTTTCTATGTTGCATAATTTACAAAAGGGCTCTACCAGGAGTTGGTGATCATGTTATTTTTCATTAAATACCAATTTTTGAATTTTCCATCATAATAAACAAAGCTTTTTAAATGGTAAGAGTTTTATGTGACATTTGTTACACTGACAAACGCTTTATAGGGAATAAAATGTTAATATGAAGGCAAACTGACAGCATCCCAGCATTTTCTGCCTCACATGCAGCAGCATTTATTATTCAGTTTCAAAAACTAACTTAAAAAATGTATAGTAACATCAAAATTCAGTTAACGTCATACTCCATCTAAGAAATTAAACTGAACGATGGAGCTGTTCAGAGTAACTGAACAATTAATCGATTTTTTCCCCTCTCAAGACAGAGACAGCTTCAGCTGCCCCTACGGACTGGCGAGGGGTGGCGAAGATAGCGTTCTCCTGTTCAGCTGGATCTCAAGCTACACAAGACTAAAGAAGGGCAACGCGTCAAATGTCATGGAATATTGCTGTGGGGCCACTCCTTGGGTGGCCACCCAAGGCTCCACCCATAGCAACCACCCTCTAATCATTTACAGGTTCCAGTTTTTTTGTTCTGGAATATGCAAAGTGCAGTTCTTAGTTCAGGTGACAAAGGCACCAATACAGAAAACAGAATCCCTCTGTAAGGAAAAGACTGAATAAAAACGTGCAAAAATGAGAAGAAAAAAAGGCCAAAAGTGAGGGAAAGGAAGAGATAAGAGCTTATCTTTATGAGTAAATGACAGCAAAAGAAAAGAAGGTGGAAATAAGACTGGTGCTAGCACTGCTAATTTACCAAATTTCAGAGATGAATTAAAAACCATGTCAATTGTCAATGTGTCAAGGCTACACTTGAAAACACGCGCAGTCTAGCTGTGCAGTTAATCACGTATGAGGTTGCACAGTAAATTTGGAAATTCCTAGAAAGAAGGTCAATCGAGCAGCCGAATCCATTTAGAAGTAAACTTTCCTGAAATACTGGGAGACGGCCACTAATACAGTTTTCTAAAGTGGTACTGTCAGGAGTACAAAGGTTGTCAGGAGTGACTCAAAATTATGGATGTCTTTCGAAAAATCTTTCAGGTTTGAATCTTAGATGAATGTTGAGTGTACACATACCCCCATCCATTAATCTGCTCCAAGAGAAGGAAGACTTGTTTTAACATAATGTATTGCATTATATTATACTCCTGGATTTCAAGCTATTCCTGATCGTAATGCATTGAGAAACTGCAAACAAATATTACTTTAAATATCTACTACAATTTCTTTTGAATAATAGTTTAAGTTTAAAATCCATATACAGAATAAATTCCTGCAGTAATCAGGATTATGAGTAAAAGGCCTGTAGGCGTGTTTTAAATATAGAAAGTTCAGTTATAGCTTATCTTTAATAGAGGATTACGGCTGTACAATGCTTACATTTGAATCATCAAAGAAGAATGATTTTATTTTTTAGTTTTCTGTGGAGCATCTTACCACAAAAGCATCTGTGTGTTCATCAGATTCTGCTTCCACATCATCTTGAACCTGCTCCACTGTTAGGTCTTCAAGTGGTTGAGGCTGCAAATTAAAACACAGAAGTAAGTAAATCCACATATCTAATATGTTTAATACATTTTTATTACTGCTGTTAACACAATATTGTATCTCATTTAAAATAAATGAGTGGAGCACCTTTTCTTCCATTTCATAATCCACCCCAAATATAGGGTTAGCTGAATAAACTCTGTGAAGGGAATTAATTTCTTTCACTGCCTCTTGGAGTTTCTCCACAGGGTCTATTTTAAAACCAAGTACATATCCTCCGCTCTATAAAACAGAGAAAAAAGACGACACACATTTATTAGTTTTGATTGTCATTTAAAAAAATTTTTCCCCTTGACAGGATTTGAAGTTTAATGATAACAAATTTCAGTTTGCTGATAAAACGTTATCTGTACTTTGGTATTAGCTTATTTTCATTCTGCCACTTAAACCGTGGGTGAAATAAAAACAATGACAATGTTTATGAGGTAAATACGCTTTTAACTGTTAGCCCATTATATAAATGGGGAACAAATTTCTTACTCAGACACAAGCGAACAAGAGTGGGAGAAATTCAGAAGCAATACTAATGATTTCTAGCTACTCAACAAATGTTTAGTCTGTTAGATCTCGATGTTGTTTAATTAAAGAAGTAAATACAGTAAATAAAGTTAGTTGAGCTTTAAAAAAAATAAATCACCATTAAAAGCATTTCTGAGTAAGGTCAAAGTAATTTTGTCTCTTACAGTAAAACAGACAAGTGAAAAAGATTAAAAACAGTGGTATAAATTAAGTATAGAAGAAATCAGAACCCAAAGATAATCTGTCAGAAGCCATTGTTTTTAACAGTTATTTTACTTCATTTTCACTAGCCGTGCTGGCCTATGATTGCTTCACTTAGAAAAAACATCACTCACAATAGCCGTATTGACCTTAACATACAGACATTTTAAGCAGTGCAAAGAGGACTTTAAAGTTGTGTTCAAAAGGCCACACAGAAGGAACACCCGAAGTATCTTAAAAGTAGCCCTGTAACATTTCAGAATTAGAGACATATATAAAAATGTAACCAATGAAAAAAGGCTGTAACAGCTTCTTACCTGCTGAGAACTCTCTATCACAAGCGCCAAGCCAAACTTTGAGTCTCTTATCTTTATTGAACGCTAACGGTAAAGAGGCAAAAAATGTCTGTTAAAATTTTTGGAATTACTTAATAAAAATCTGCTTTATCTATTTTTTATTTTTTAATGTTTTGTACTTTATTTTTTACACTGTACTAATTACAATTCCTGGTTCTGGAAGCTTGGCTACCAGCGTTCCCTTCCATTTACCATTACAAACCTGAATGCCTGAACCTCAGGGAAAAGTGTTTTTATGAGAAGAGGTAAGAGTGGTAACAGTTCATTTCCGAACATCAGGTTCACGGATCACTAATCCCAGCGTACATAGGGGGCATGAAGCATCACACTAAATAGTTTAAAAATTGGAAATACAAGCCATTTTCAACATCTGTATCTGCCCATGAAAGCCCCCAGTTAATCTGTACAGAAAAAAAATAAATCTACCCTGTGGTTGATACTGGTAAGATTAAATTCCTCCCTGACTGTAGGATATGAAATACTAATTTTGGTGAGCTGGGACTTTTAACTGAAGTCTTGAACTCATTAAATTTCATTTTAAAAATGGTTCTTTTAGGATACTTACAATTTGTAGATACGGTATGCTGACATTAAAGCTGTCATTCATATTTGCATGCCAAACTATTCTCACATTAGTAATAAAAAACGTTCCCAAATTTCCCTATTAAAGAAAAGGTATGTTAGAACTACTTTGAAATGTAGAGCCTTTTTTCCAAACATGATTACTACTATCCATTTAAACACAAGCAGGATATGGCTTCATATTTAATTCAGTAAGAGCCTGATTCTTTGCCACCAAAACCACTCGAAATGCTTCTATTGATTGCAAGGAAGCAAGATCCAATCTTTAAAGGATACAGTACCCAAGTGGTGAAAATAGCTGGGAGTACCTATTACTGCAGGAAAGCAGGATCAAATCACAGCACAGCAGACCTCAGAGGAATACATGAAGCATCTGAGAGCGTTCTTAACTGTACAGAGCTGAATTGGCACATAACGTAAGTATAATGGCATGTGGGTTAAACTTAGGCAATTGTGGAGATGTGTGCCAAGGGAATGCAGAGGAAAGAACTTTTTAGCTTGTCAGGAGGGATCCTATTTCCACTCTGGACTAAAACTGGACAGACAGAAATAACAGCTCCCATTTTGTTTCACGGCTCTGGGAAATACTTGCAACTAACACTCTGTAAAATAGTAGAAATATTGGCTACTTCTTCCTTAAAGTCTTTATTTTTCCATGTTTTAAGACATAGATTCCTATTCCAGTATTTCCAATTTCCACTAATCAAGAGACAATTTAGTCTTGCACTGTAGTCACAGCTGCACATAAATATACAAATACTCAGGAGAGCACTTTGTAAACAACGTGATTGACAAAGAGCTTTAGACTCATAAATATATCTTTTTAACAGGCATTGTATATCTAGTTCCTTGCATATTAGCCAAGTCATGTAGACTCCTGCTTGCCAAAAAGAGACTTTGTTGTACTGAGTAGTAAATACGTGGGATCAGTTTCTCCACACGCACCAGCTGATGAACTGAATTAAGGGCAATTCCTTTGGGGTTACAAAACTATAGTAGCACAATTGCTAGATGAAAGCCAAAACATTTTAACTTTGCTGTAGTCCACATAGTCTCATTTTTCACTATACCTGGTCACTTGATAAATTCCAAACTCCATTGATTTTATCATATATTTGTTCTTGTGGTAATAATCTCAGTTGCTTGTTTTGAATCAATGCACTTCTCAGCTTCAGATCACGATACATTTTAGAAGTTTCATAAGCTCTGCAAAAAATAAAAAATTCATAAAAATTCATTCAGATGACTTATCTTTAGGTGGGAAACATCCACTGTTTTGTAGTCAATTAGAATTCTGACCAGGATTTAACTCTTCGTTACCATTAGATGGTCCAAAGTTATGGGAAATTATTATAGACAGAAATTACAGATAGAAAATGCACACTGCAATTAGCTCTTTTGTACTTTTATTTGTTCAGATAGTTTATACACGCAAGGTGCACAAACTGGTATCAATACACATTAATTTTCATTATGCACAGTTGTCTAGTAGAATTTATGAACATTCTCTCTCTTTCTTCCAGAAATTGTGTTCTCCCCTTTTGGGAAAAGTTTCCTGAATGTTAAATATGGGCAGTAATACACAGTCTGTCAGCAGTAATAATCCCACATATTTGATTCATTAAACTCTGTAAATGAACAAACAGTATTTTAAGTACGCTACCTGTGCACAGCAATAACTGAAGTGAAGAGTCTGGGACTCCCGGGGACAACATTGGTAAATATGAACTCAAACCGTGTATTGTTACATTTAGTCAATATATACAGAGCTTCTGTCTGCCCTCGTAATTTCTGTAACGAAAAAGTAAAATTTAACATTTTGACAACAGAGTAGCTTGACTGTACAGGTAATAAATAACCTTGGCATGTTTTCTAAATTCTTGTTCTAAATAGCGTATCTGAAGGCGTAATCACCTCATGTAATATACCACTCATCTACTGCTGTCTTCAACTGAACCCAGTTCCATCAACAGACCTAATGAAGCCTGTCTGCTATACATTTGCAATATCATGACCAAACAGTATTTTTGGCTTTGTTACCACGTGGCTGCCTGGGGAACCTCCATAATGTCCCAGCTAGATCTTTGCTGCAAGCCAAACAAATGGCTTGACAGTTGCATGTAATTCAGGCTATGTATCAGAGAGCTTTCTTGCACAAAATTAGTGCCTCTCTAGACCTTTGTTAAATTTAGACACAGTGAGCCACCATATGCTTGACCTCCCTAGAGGGGAGAAGAATCACCAAACACCATGGTTACATGAACTTTACTGCCTTAGGAAACTGACTAGAAACGCACTCCTACAGAAAGGTAAAACTCTCTCAAATTTTAAAACTAAACTTCCAGTACTATTCTACTACTGTTCTTCTAAGTAAACTTTCAGATTGTTGATATAGTGCAGTAAGTGTAAACAATGAACTGGAGCTTCTTTCATTATTATAAAAAGTATTTTTTGAAACTTACTGAGTTGGCAGTTCTTGTAGTGATATTTATAATGCAGTTGTAACCAACAGCTAAAAGTTAGGGAAGAAGAAGAAAAAAAAAAAGAACAGTTTTGAGTACAAGAAAAAATAATAGTCAAAATTACAAAGTAAAATATTGAGTTTTGTAGCACAGCTTTAGATGCTATTTGTGAGAATTACACATTGTGGTTAATGGCCTGGGCCCTCAACACAAAACCAAAGACTAATTTAAGCTGGAAAGGACCTCGGGAGGTTGCCTGGTCTTACTGCCTTTTTAAAGCAGGACCAACTCCATCTGGCTGCTCAGGGTACTGTCCAACTCAGTTTTGAATTGTTCCAAAGAAGGAGATTCCACAATCACTTCAGGAGCCTGTTCCACCATTTGACTGCCATCACTGTGAACGTTTTTCTCCTAATCAGAATTTCCCTTGTATCAGTGTTTGACTGTTGCCTCAAGAAGGTCCGTTTCATCATTATGTTGCCTGTAAATTTTACCCTTATAAATAAAAATTTCTACATTGATATAATACTTTGTAGTAAGAGCTAAGGCGGTAACAAAGAAAAAAAAGCAGCAAAATGTAAAAGAAACAAAAAGGAGGAAAAAAGTTGCAGATTTCACTTTGTCTCTTTTACAGTAGTGGTCTGATACAAAACAAACCCAGAAACAATCCCAGCTGTTCTTCCTAAAACAAACAGATGCAATAAAATGCTGAACGTCAATGACAATCCTGCTACCGATACCAATAAAAGCACAGCCAGATTCAAATAAAACAATAAAAATCAAAGGAGAACTAGAATTTACTTCGGGAAGATTCTGCTTCTCGAAAAGCTCAGATGTGACAGCAGGTAAGAATATTCAGTCTTTACAGAACTAATAATTATAAAAAAAAAAAAACATTAAAAGACTACTTCCTAGGTTGCTTATGAGAAATTTTCTAAAACTAAAAGAAACAGCAATGGTCAAAAATGTCATCCAATAAAATATTATTTATTTTGTCTATATATTTCCTTAATGTAAGAAATAATGCACTATCTTGAAAGCTAAAGAGTATTTGAAATTCTAAAAGTCACAGGTTGGACTTCCTTGAGCTTCTACAGGGCTGAACTATTCCATAAGTTTTTTTGTGATCTCCTCTAAAACCAGTCTATTCTATAACTTAAAATACACAAGCAATTTGGTTTTAAATGTTATAAATACATACAAAAGGAGCAGTGTGTGTGCATGCACTTGTATGGGACAGCAGATGCAAAACAGGAAGCAGGCAGAGGGCACAGGTTTATATACATAATGAACAGAATACAGATTTTCAGTGTTGAAAACTGAGCTATTGGGAACTCAGCACTGGAAATAATTTGGGTACAAAGTAAAGTGCATCCTGCACCTGTTTCAGCAAATTAAATTAAGTATGAGTAGATCTGCTAGCTATTCAGTTAAAATTAGAAGTTTATATAAAGCTTACTATAGTAAATTTGGAAAGGCAGGTGCCTGTGGTGAATAAAAACCATAGGACAATAGAGAATGGGAATAAACAGGTGGCAACAAGAGGTACAAGTAAAGCAAGGTACGAAGAAACTCACACGTTTGTTTCTTTCTAAAAAACCCAAATTAATCCCACATAGGCCAAATTAAAAGACATGTCTGAAGTACTCTTCAACTTCTGTCCTGAGAACTTAACATTGAATATTAATATTTTGCTATGAATTTTTATAACAGTTCCTATATTACAAATAGATTCATTGATAACAGTTTATTTCAGACTTTACAGAGCAACAGAACTATACTATTCTGTGCTGTAATCAATACTACCATAAAAGAACAGCATGCCGTAAAGGAAACACAAAATTTGCAGTTTTTTAACACGAGAAGATACTTACAGAGATTGACTCTGGGCAACGACAATGAGCGCCAAATAATCCGCAAGTTTGTCACAAGCAGTTTACCTGGAAATAAAGAGTGTAGATATTTTTAATCTGCTTAACTTGCATTAAATTAAATGTTCCATTCTGTGGTACGTATCTACCTCTAGTTTTGAAACACCAGAATACTCCTTCTCCTTGATAGAAAAAAGAAGCAAAGCACAGGACACCCCAGCAGAAAAAAAAGTATCAAAAAAAATCACTAAACACTTTTTTGAATGCTAGGAGAGAAAATCCAGCAAGGAACAAATGAAACAACCTTTAATATATCCCAGCACTCCTCAAAACCAAACCAAGAACAATTACTGATTTCACATCACCCTGCCTAAGGTAAAAATGTGGAGGCACAATCAGCGCAGAGCTGCTCTGGGGAGGGGAAGGGGAAGGCAGCGAGTTAACTACCGCAGCTGCCTTCATGAATAACCTCACCCCTCTATGTCACATGCAAATCGCTTTGATTCTGTACCCAGTACAGCAGCACATCCAGCCTCAGGAAGGGTTATCTCAGCATGTTGGCAGCTTCGTGCCCTTGCCCGCTATATATATATATTCTTTACTGATTCAGTTTAAAGCAGGTTAGGAAAAACTAAGCATTAAACAGGATTACAGCAGAAGATCACCATGATGTTTATAAATGGATTATTCTTACAAGGCTTTCAATTCTTAACAAACTCTGAGACAAGGTTATCACTTTCCTATAACTGTGAACAAGAGATCCTATTTGAAAATACTCCAAGGGGAGACAGATCTGTGAAACAGACAGGATCTATTTTCTGCAACAGACAATTGACACTGCATTCAATGGAAATCAGATAGGGATTTCAGGAACCTGTACAGGTTAAATATTAGAAAGTTTAGAATTTCCCTAAAGTATGCAGGTACCTCTGTCTCCATTGTTTCCTTTGGTATCTTCAACAGACTCTAAGCAGTCTATAAGGACCTCTCCAGGTCTCATTTTCATTTGTCTAAAAGAAAAAAAAAAGAAGGAAAACATTACCTAACGAAAAATAGATTAGATTTATCCTACAAAAGAAGGCCATTGCTATTATAGAATCATAGGGTTGGAAGGGACCTTAGTAGATCATCTAGTCCAACCCCCCTGCCAGAGCAGGGTATTTCCCCACTTTGCTTTCCTTTTTTTGCTTAGGGCATCATACAACGAAAAATCCACATGTACGTACACACAAATCAACGTCATATACCTGAAATTGTTATCACTACATCTGACATATGAAAAATATGTATATCATTATTACATTATATCAACCATATTAAATTATATATTATAACAGTAAAATAATAATTATGTAGCAAGTGTGTCCACGCAAACTATACCTCCAAATAGGGAGAAAGTTTGTGAAAACAGGAGGGAAAAGAAAAAAGTTGCATTCACATCATTTTTAATGGATAGAGTTTGTTGGCTCTTGCTCTCCTTTTAGGTCATAAGGAGTGGAGCTAGGCTCAGAAAAGAATAGATGCCAGTCAAGGAAGTATCAGACAAATACTGACATGTGAAATGCTCTGCTAAATTTTCTACAAAGGGTGTGGTTTGGTGAGTTTTTTTTAATTTTGCTTGGTTTAACTAGTCTAACCACTTAATTACACAACAACAGATGTAGCGTGAAATTTTGATGTATTTTAATTGCATCGTGTAAAGCAGCCAAAACTCTCTAGTGTATTGGCATGACAGAAACATAATGTAAAAACATTATCAGGAGGGGAATTCCATGAGATACTACTGGAAACCAGGACTGAGACACTAGGTAAGGACTCAACAATACATCACCAGAACAGCACAAAAGATATTAGACAGAGGAGACAGCAAGAATAGTAACACTAGCATTAAAGAAACTGCGGAAGCAGGCTCTGTCTACATGACACTTCTACAAGAAAATAAGACAGAACTCTCTCATTTTTATTTAAGTTATTATTCACTTAAACACTCAAGATACAATTTCATGGTTCTAAATTTACTACAGGCAGCATGTCTGAGGGACAAGGGGTGTTCTCAGCAGGGTCAGCCGAGTAGGAGGGAGATGGAGCACGACAGCACACTTCCAGCCCCCACCCCCGAAATCATCACCGACCAGCTGTTAATTTGTAGCTTCGCATTAAAAAAGCCAGGCAGGGTTCTGCCACAGACACCAGAGCAGAAGCTCTGTCTCAGGGAAGGCTGACAGCTCACCAGAGGTCAGGGCCCACAGACGTGAGGAACCACTGCCTCCACCAGGTTGCCGGGGGGAGTAACTAGATGATCTTTAAGGTCTTTTCCAACCCGAACCATTCTATGATTCTACGTACGTGACAGCCCTTCAGCTCTGGCCCCTCAGGGGCTGCGTGAGCTCAGGCTGCCGACACCTCGGACCTTCTTACCAGCGACAGGTACCGTCCCCTCAGACGCACACCTAAAATTTGTTTTCACTTCTCAACGCTACAGGCGGCTGGGAAAAAAAAACTCCCCCTACCAAAAACGCCCCAGCCATCCCGCCTGAGTCCCAGCGCCCACACAACCCTCCTCCCTCCCTGACAGGAAAACAAGCCCCCCCGCCTCAGAGGGACGGCTCCCAGCGTGCACCGCGCCACTAATGGCGGCCGCCCTCAGCCTACGGAGAGGCAGGGCTCAGCCCACCCCCAGACGGGCCCGAAAGCCCTGCATGGCAGGGGAGGGGAGAGCCCGGCAACGACACTCACTGCGGGGAGACGTCGAAGCGGACATCTCTGTCCTCCCACAGCACGTCCAGCACCGCGCTCATGGCTGCCGGCCGCTCCCGCCGCCCCGGCAACNAACGTCCCTCCAACCCAACTCATCCTGTGATTCTATGATTCTTTCCCTGGAGCTAGTCCCTGAATTGGTGAGGAGCCTGTCACGACCCCCCCGGCAGTCAATAGGATGGCGATGTAGTAAAATAAGGCCACCGGCATTACCCGTCCCTCAGCCCTGGACACTGATGAGAGGGGGCTCTTCGGGTAGGAAGGGCAGCAGGTGTTCGGCTTGAGGCCAAATTCAATTTTTTGTTTTGTTGATATGCTGAATTTACCATTTGTTCAGGAAAAAAAACAACCAACCAACCAAACCCACTCACCGAACCCACAAACCCAACCAAAAATGATCATCGGGTTTCATAATGCAGAGCGCCTGATCTGAGATGTTTGCATTTGTTTAAGGGCTGCGGCAGAAATGCCGTCACACCATCAGTAGCGCATTACACAGTAATTGTAATTTAGCTGTGAGGTAAGTTTTTAGTCCTATAAAGGTACCATTACCCATTCTCTGTCCTGGCAGTAAAACTGTAAATGTTTTATTAGAAACAAGCTTTTAAGTATATAAGTAATAGGAAATAACATCATATACAGGCAGACATAAATGTAAAAACCAATATGGCAGGGACAGGCAATAAACTTTATGCTTTTGATGTTTTCAACAAAAGTTTCAAAAGATTTGTAAGAAAGAAGAAAATACTAAAATGCATTTAAAAATTAGACTTGTCTTTCAGGAGAGAAACACATGCCAAGGACCACTTTGGACATGAGCTAACCTAATTTAGTGATGCCAGCTATTGGTACAGTCACCCATACAAATCTGTAGATGTGTTTTAACTGTGTTTGTCACGTATCTTGCCAGCTAATGGAAACTGAGTAAAGTTTACAGAAAATTGAATAAATGTAGCTGTGATGTCATTGGGAAAGGTGAGTGGCTGAGCCACCTCCCTGTCTTGTGACCCAGAGGGCATGTAGGCCACAGGTTGATGCATTTGCTATATTTACCTGTACTGATTACTCTGCATGTAATTTGGAGATTGATATTTTTATGCTGGAAATATTAAAATAGGTTTTGTGGGAACACTTTTGCTTAAAAAAAAGGGAAGTCTTCATTGGAGAATCCATGACAAATATCAGATTTCTGTAACAGAGAGAAAAGAAATTACATTGTTTTAATGACCAAAGATTGCTTTCCAAAGCCATATATATAATTTAAAATTAGGTATAGTTAGTGGCTGTACAATGGCAGTATTTGAAGATCTAGGTGAAGGAAGGGCAATTACTGTGGCAAATGCTTTACTGGTCTTATTATACCTTAGTAAAAAGGGAAATTTTGTACTCTTGATACTGCTGAAAAATTGCTATTTTGTTACATAAGAAATACATTATACAATATATGCAAAAAGAATTAAAGTGAGCTTGTATAGGTAGACATTTTTCTAATTAGTGAGCATATGACTTCATAATGTTAACATTCTTTAAATTAGTTAGGTTGGTTTTACGTGCCGTGCTGGATACTTGATAACAAAACCAATCAACCAATAGCTTCGACTTGCTCGTTATTAATGTAGGGATATATTCCTACCTCCAGAAGAAAATACACAAGCCTCTCTGCATTCCTCTTCACTCTCAAAGCGGTTTGCATTTCCATCGCAGCCACCGTACCAAAACTGAGCACAAGCATTGGCTTGTTTATCATAATACCATTTTATGATATAAACACGGCATGGCCCTTGATCCAGCCTTAACTTGCACCGGATGTCCAGGATACTTTCTAAAAGAAAAAAAGGAATAGAAAGTATTCAGTTTGTAAAAGTCAATTGTATTTCATAGATTTTAACTTTTAAACTCTTATTTTTAAAATTTTTTTTGGTAACATTGTACAGAAGTTTAAGATTTCACTTTTACTTCTAAAGATGTTAGCATTGAAGGCAAGTTAAAAATGCATCTCTGCAGGTCAAATAAACTGTTCCTATACTGTCATGGTTCTTGTAACTCCAGAAATCATGGTATTATGGCTCCGCAAACAGTATGCATTATCAGCAACCAGTCTTGTGAGCAACCCAAAACTGTAAGCCAAAGAGCTGTAAGCTAGTTGCATCTACTGTTTTTGAACCACAAGGAAAACCATCATCCTCGTGCAGTACATTACTTCAGTACCTTCCTTCTCTCTGTGGTGTGCGGGAAGAGGCATTGGAATAGTGGGAAGAATATAAAGCTTGAGTCTTTCTTTTGTAACATGTTTGTGCTACTTATCTAATACAATGGTAGTAATTATGTATGACTGCCCCTTCTAGGTTGACACATTACCTGCTCACTGTCCCACCTCAACTAGCACTTTGTTCTCTTTTTGATGCCATTATGAGCTCTGTCTCAGGTTATAGCTGACCTTGCTTCTGCTGTAAGGGGAGCAGTGGGATTTGGAATTTGGGAAGACAAGAACTGCAACTAGATCTGTTACAAAATCCTGAAATGGATTCTCTTCCACAGCATGGGCTCATGAAATCTTCAGAGAATGGAACAAAATTGTGCCAGGGGAGGTTTAGACTGGATATTAGGAAAAATTTTGACACTGAAAGGTTTATTAAGCATTGGAACAGGCTGCCCAGGGAAGTGGTTGAGGCACCATCCCTGGAGGTATTTACAAGACAGGTGGACATAGTGCTTAGAGATGTGGTTTAGTGATGGTTTTTGTCAAAGTTAGGTTGATGGTTGGACTAGATGACCTGAAAGGTCCCTTCCAACCTAGGCGATTCTATGATTCTATGAAAAGTTAGTGTCAGGATAAGAGGGAACAAAGTGAAAAACTAGTTATGATGTACAACCTGGTCTTGGTGTGAGCCTTGCAGTTGAAAGAGACGATGTCATCACTTTATCTGATGATGATGGTTTAGATGGCAATAATGGTGCCACAGCTGCAGGTGAAAAGAAACAGAATGAGACCTTGATTTTTGATCAGCCAAAAACGAAGATGAAGAAATGAATGATGATAAAAATACCTCTAGTGTGCACTGTTAGCAAGGATGGCTGTTCCTCCTCCTCTTGTTCCTCTTCATAGGCTTCATATACTACCACAGGAGGTACTTTGGTCTGAAATAAGCATTTGATTTTCTTTGCTTTTCAGATATTGTGAAGTGTCTCAAAATGAACAAGCCCTTCGTCACTTCAAGGTTTTCTAATGTTTTTTCTTCCCATTAACCCTGACTTCAGCATTAAGAACGAGGATTTTAACCTCACCTGGTTGGTTTACCGGGAGGGGTTTCAATCCTAAACCTGAGATACTTCTTTTTTAGTTGACCTTTACAAAATTTTATTTACAAACTTAAAAAGACAGACTACAATGGAGTTTAATTACTATTATTTGACCTAATTGTTACAGTTTAATTGCATTTTAATAATTTTATGTTTCACACTTGTGCAAATATTAGTGTATTAAACACAGGAATCATAATCCCTGTAACAGTGTCAGGATAAATCAGATAACTGCCTGCATGCAACTTCATAACTCTTACTTAGAACAACCAGCTCTGAACATACCAAGTTAAAGGAGTTATTAGAGTACCTGTTTTGTAGAAAAGTATGGGGAAAGTTACATATTACATCGGGCAATAGAGAAGGATATATTGCTCATTAAAGCCTGCTAAATTTTCATACCGGAGTTAATGGCTGAGGAAGATCGCCGAGACTCACAGGACTTTCTACTGTAGATACTCCAGGTGTCTGTGCTGAAAGTGATTGTCTATTAACATTGTTGTTCTGAAGTATGTAATGTAAAGAACTTGAAGAACCTGAATGGAAAGATGGTCCACTTATGCTTGCACCATTTCCATTACGGTTGTATATTAAGGTACCATGTTCATCTTCACAAAATTGGTTGACTAATTTGGACTCCAGAGCTGTTTAAAAAAAAGTAAAAAACTCATCACACTGAGAAATTAAATGCATTAGATAGATAAATAATACACATGTAATCCAGTAATCCTTTGGATTATTTATATGCATCTAAGAAGATTATTCCAGGCTCTCTGGATTATGGCTCTTATTTGTCACAAATCTGCCAGCCTTTAAGTCCTCCACATGGTACAAAATACAATGAACTTGCCTAAAGGTGTTCATCTAAGCTTAGTGACAGCTACTAGTTGGTAGTGGGAAAATAACTGCTTGCATTGCTTATGCGAATAACCCAATGAAAATGTGTTGTTTCCCAATGGAAGTGAGTAAGTAGAATTTACCCCAGCGGGTTTGATTCTGGTTTCAGTCCAGCACATTTACAGTGCATGAGCACTTCCTCAGCTCAGAAAGCTAGTTTAAGCAGCTGTTTTCCTATGCTGTAGCTGGCATCCCCCGGTGGCATGATGAATTATTGCCCTATAACGTTACTCCTGAAAAGAAGGGAATTTGTTATCTCTAGGTCCCTATTACTTTGCACCTTGTAACTAATCCTGATCCACATCAAAACATAACATATCCACAAAGCTATGTTACACACAAAGCTTTTCCCCCTGCCCTGCCCTGCTCTGAGAAGCATCAGATATAATGCGGAATAAACCTGCAATGAACGCACCTGGAAGGGTATTAAAGTCATCAATAAGATACATGTGCTCTCTGTCTGGATCTGAAGCAATCAGATTTAGTTCCCGCACAAACTCGACCTGCGTCGGATCTGAAGTATTTACAATGCCTATTGCATACATTTCGATGTTTGCAGCATGAGCCTCTCGAACGACAATATCTAGTTTTACAGCTTCTCTCTTGTCTGCTTGGCCATCTGTTAGCACAATAGCTACTTTTCGCACTCCTGTTCGAGCACCAAAAAATCCTTCCTGGGTTGCTTTACGGATGGCAGTTCCCGTGTAAGTGCCTTCTCCCATGTATTGCATTTTTCTAATTGCTTGCTTAACGTCCTGTTGAGTTGTGTACTTGTTGAGACCAAATTCTAGCCGAACTTCTAAACTGTATAATACAAGGCCAATTCTGGTAGCATTTCTGCCTACGGTTACTCTGTCTACTAAAGCGGTTACAAAGTCTTTGATAATCTCAAAATTTTCTGGTCCCACGCTCTCAGAGCTGTCGATCACAAATACAAGCTCCATAGGAATTTCCTTACATTTAACACCGCAACCTGCAAAGGAAAAATAAAAGAAGAGGTCATGATGACTTGATTTGGTATCCTTTTGTAAAGGAGAAGAAAGTAAATGTGATGAAGAAAAAATAGAATCTGAAATTAAAGATTTGCTGAGTACTTACCACATATCTCTTTAATTAATTTAATTATATCTTCTCTCTGGATATGAAAAAATGAAATATAAAAATGTTTTACAATTTGCCTCTTTCAAATTAGGTATAATATTGACACTACCAAAGATTTTGTTTATAATGACTATCTGTGTCCTACAGGGACTTAGTGAAAAAATCTTACTGTTTAACTTTCAAACCTGACCTTCCAAGCTTGGAATGAGTCCCACATTTTACAGTGAACTATTTTATGACACATACAAGAATCATTAACTTGACAACACAGTAACACCTCTATCTAAAACAATTAACTACTGTTATTGTAAAGAATGTTTTGTGATGATTTGGTTCTCATTAAAATTTAGTCAGAACCCGTTCATATTTTGGCATCTCAATAATACGGATATCCATTTTAAATGTATCGGGAGTAGGGAAATAAACTCAGCTTCAGGAAGCGTGTTGCTTGCAGTGAGCTGGCGTATGACAGAGAGCACCAACGCAGAATGGAATTGGGGTTTGTGAACCCTCGTGTACCCGGCCCACTGTATTACCCAACTTTCAGCAGAAAAAAAAATAAAAATGCTGCTGCATTCGGAGAAGTGATTGCTTCTGTGACATGCAAACAAAGTGTTTCTCATTATTACAGCAATCATTTGTTATAAAGAGAGATAAATTCTAGTCAGAAAGCTCTTTCCAAAATAATTAACACAGGATACATTTCATCTGATAGTATCTTTTTTGATATCTTGCCGTAACGGGATTTAAATGATGGAGTTTGCTTACTGTTAGGCCTTGCTCTCCCTTTGGTCCAGTTTTGCCCTGTAACAGCGATTGGTAATTAAGCAACTGCAATTAGTTAGTAACATTGTCATTTAGAATATGACTTTGTCAGTACCATTATTAGAATAATATTTGGCCGACAAGAACTTTGGCTAGAAAAAGTAGTGTTCTTGTGATATTACCTTGTGCATGCAGTATCTACGACCTCCTGGGGTGGTGAGGCTTTTATGGGAATTGGATGACCCCAAGTCTCCCACTGAATCACTGATTAGAAAGGCAGAACCTGTGCAAAGCTGTCCTGTCTACCATGTTGTGTCTGGTTCCTTTCTCAAGAGACTGTATACCTGCCTGACATCCTGGGATGATCAGAATTCTGTTTCATCATATATGAGTCTAATAGGGCCAGCGTAGAATGGCGATGGTGTTTATTTTATGTATCCCTACTGAATAGTATGCAAATGTCAAAATAGAAGGGCACTACATTTTGCTTTCCAGCTTTTGGGGACCTGCCCATCAGTAGAAGTTACTATTTTGCCTCCCTTCATCGGTTCATCAGCTTTGAGGGAAAGTCTGAGCTATGGTTATTTGGTAGCCATAGAATAGAATTGCATAGTTTTGACTTAAAACATTGCAATTGTCTTTCACTGCCTTAAGAAGGAAACCACTTCTGTGGGAAGTGGCGTATTGAGCATGGAAATGTCTTCTTTAGGCTTTTAAAGGTTTTCATAGTTTGTTTCTTAAGTATTTCAGATTATATGTAGTTAAATAGGAAGAAGAACACACAAACCAGGTTTATTTTTAAGCAGTTTAAGAAAACAGATGATGAGAAACATGATAGACCTGAGTTACTCACAGGTTCTCCAGGTAAACCAGGGTCGCCCACGTCACCTTTTTCTCCTTTTTTGCCCTTTTCACCTGTAGCTCCTCGATCTCCCTTTAAAACCATGTTGGTAAGCAGATAGAAAGTGTAAGTCAGTTTTTATTACACTTTTCACATTTCTCTTTAGCTGCCTTTGTTGAGTTTGCTTTCAGCTTCTAACATGAGTTAGAATTTTTTGAGATCATTTAAATCAATTGGTATTTGTGAATTTCGCTAATAACTTGTAGTATTGGCTAAGCATTTTTATCAGAAAAAATAGGTGAAGCAGTTTGAATGATGAACCGTCTCAAACAAGTACACACAGACAGAGTGGTTGCACGGGATATTTCATGATGGAAATTATTAGCTGTGTCTGAGAAAAATAAGATAACAGTAGGGAAATCGAGAAGAAAGGCAAGGACATAATTGTAATGAATAATGGGAATATCATTTTGAGAAACCTTTGGCCCACAAAAGGAGTTTGGAATAGCAAACAGGTGGATTAGTGCCTCCTGGTTTGATTTTTAGTAGGCTGCGGGGCTTTGTACAGCTTTTCTGAGCCAATGTGATCACATCCAAAGGCTGATTCCAACCCACATTTCTCTTTTTCTTAACATTTGATGTAGCCCTCAAATTTTGCATAGTGGGTGGGTAAAGGAAATGCACTGATATTAAATTTAGTATCTATATTTCTTCTAATTGCAGTAGAAGATAAACCTCATATGATATTAAAATAAGCAACACTGAAAGAGATGCTGCTATAAAATATTAAAACGAACACAGGAATGACTGGGGTTTTCCCATATCCCCATTCCCTTTTCACAGAATTCACATGGCTTCCATGACAGCTGACTGTAATGAGCATTTCCAGTATGTTGGCTTTGGTCTAAGAAATTACCTCTGATTTAGATATCATACCTTCTGTCCCAAAAGCCCTTCTCCAGGGGGACCTCGTGGTCCTGGCATTCCTTGAATTCCTTGTTCCCCCTAATAATAATCCAGGTAGTGATATTAACCCTTTGTAATCAATGATCATGCATTCATTTAAATGTTCAAAGAGAGTGTTTCAAACTGCATTATATTAAGTGTCTTGAGGCACCTGAGACAATGTCGTAGCTCGCTTGAATTTCCCAAATACTTCATCAGTATGCCTACTCTAAAGTTATATAATATTGAAAACCCACAGGATCATTATTGATTCTAATTCTGCTGTTCCCTCTTTCCATCCCATTTTATTCCTTCTCATTCCCCCTTTCTTGTTTCTGTCTTTTGAGTCTGTCTCGTCTGATCTATGCTTTGGGTAAAAGTGCGTATTACAGAGAAAAAAAATAACATTCCACATAGATTCAGGATGGAGACTGTTTCTCTCCCATAGGTGGTAGTTCATACAACTACTTCAGACTGTCTCTGCGGGCATGAGAGTTGTGGATGAGGGAATGGCATTTTTAATTTTGTACAGCTGTCTTTCACTGATAAACGATACCCTCGCTTCCTTCTCCCTCAATACACGCTCCCTTGGGCTTGTTGTTTACAGCAGTAGAGACAGAACATACTTTGTCAGGGTTCATGTTATCTTCTCATTTTCCAGCCTGAGGCTCTCCTCATATAAGGAACAATGTGAAATCTCCTTAACATTGTGATGATCAGATTGACCACTCAACACAGGTTAAATATTAAAGACACTGAGTCTTTTTACCTTAGTTCCTTGAATACCTTCACCAGGAGGTCCCAGAGAGCCAGGTGGCCCTGGGCGTCCTATGGTTCCCTAGAGAGAAACCCTGCATAAGTTAAATACAAGATTCATAATAAAAATACCCAATATATTGTTACACCACCATCTGATTTCTTGTCCATCCTGTACCAAATTGATGTCTTTTTATAAACAGTGAGAATAAGATTGCTCTAGCTGACAAAGACTCTTTTTATTCTTTATTGGATTATTAAAATCAAGTTTATACTTCAAAGGAATCACTCAGGGCTTAGTGCTCGTTGAAGCACTGAACGTGAATCACCTTGCTGATAGAGGTACACGTTGCATTGAAGGATGGATTGGGAAATAGACAATGGGAGACATAATTGTTTAAATGGCTTACTTTTGGTCCTGGCAGGCCTTCTCCTGGGGGACCTGGGAGACCAATTGGTCCTCTACTACCTGGATCACCCTGAAAGTCGATACTTTAAAAAATAAGTAGTGAATACCAATGTTTAATTTATCTCTAGAATTCCCAGCATCTGTTGTGCTCAAATGGGACAAAGAGAGGAGAATTACTGAACAGCATGGTACAAGGCTAAACAATGCTAACCCGTGATTATTGCAGGCAGGACAAGAATGTTATTTGGGATAAACACTGGCTAGTAGTCTAAACATATTCAAGACAGGCGCAGTCAATTATGCAATAGTTACACAGGAATAACAATTACCATATAAAATGAACTCTGGGTTCCCCAAAACAACAACAAAAAGTTTTTGCTTGCTGCCTGTCAGTTGAATCAGACTCTATGCTCACGTTGGCACTGTTCTAGCTTTTCTCCTGTCAGCGCCTCCAGACAGCTAGGGGTTTGAGATGAGTGGAAAAAAGGTGTACGTCCTTTTAAGAGACACGAAGCACATTTAAATAGCTGTAATCTGTCATTGAATTGCCTTTTCAGTCAGCATCAGGATGAGTTCTGAAGTGAAGCTTGAAGATCTTCTATGGAATCTACCTTTTATATACTGACAAGTAAGTTAAAGCTGGATTTAAAAGGTATTTTGACTGTGACCTATGGGTAGAAATTAGATCTGCCTGAGGAGGAGTACACACATGCATTTACTTTTCTAGAAGTTAAGGTCTGTACCTTAGGTCCTGGTAGTCCAACTCCATCGGGGCCTTGTTCACCAGGAATCCCAGGAAGGCCTGGCAAGCCCTGAAATTATATGCACAGACAGAATATTAATTTAATTTACAGCTGTATTGAATATATGTTTTTGCTAACATTAACATGGTAGGATCTTGAATATATTGTCTCTTAGTGGGATCGCTGTGATCTACAATTAGTTAAATTCTACTCTGATAAGCCAGCAGTGGTGCCAGTGCATTTGTACGTGTGTTGCACGTCATGCAGGAGGCTTGCATGTGTTTGAAGAGAGAGGGGTCTGATCTGGAGAGGCAAGTGCAGAAGCAGTTCTGCATCGGATTGCACAAAAACATCAGAAAGTATTATAAATTGAATTCCAATTTCCGTTTTGACATTCATTAATTTTTATTCCTCCATGTGGCGATTGCATGCACTTTCACTGTTTTCTTTAGCACAGATAAATGCTAGTATGTCACCAAACTCCCTAACTCTAGCCAGCAATCTTCCTGCGACTTCCTTACTGCAAAAGCATGTAGCTGCCAAGGCTGGTGGAGCACACTGTTGAGCAGACTAGATACGTGAGGCCAGTGCTGCACACATGTGCAAGGAAGGGAGAGGAAGGTGCCTTTTCTCTTGGTTTCATAGAATCATAAAATCATGGAATGGTTTGGGTTGGAAGGGACCTTAGACATCATCTAGTTCCACCCCCTGCCCTGGGCAGGGACACCTCCCACTAGGCCAGGTTGCTCAAAGCCCCGTTCATCCTGGTCTTGAACACCTCCAGGGATGGCTCATATCTACCAGTAAAGACCTCTGTAAAGGATTGTAGATCAACCAGTTCTTTGCCACACCTTCAACAAACTGATGAACAGAACTGAGGATGATTCGCTCTTCTGGCTCTTTGGACAGCAGTTGCTCTTTAAGTGATTCTGGATGATAGCGTTGTCCTGAGTTCTCACCCATGTATGTGGACACAGCTGCTTAGCTGGGCTATATTCTCTTGTTTGGGAATAAATTTTGTATGGTTTGGCAAAAGGCAGTACATCAAGATATTGAGGGAACCGATTGAAACATCAGTGATACCATAGGAAAAAAAAAAGCCTCACTTGGGATTTTTTATATTGTGTAATCAAGAGGAGTGGAGGACATGGAAGGTCTTGGACTATTTCAGAGGGAGATTTCTTTTTCCTTCTATGCTGAAATGCATTTCCACAGTTGAGGAGCCTTTTTAGGCTTTTAGACCAGCAAACCTTTCCTAGTATGTCAGCCATGCAGGCTAATCACTTTGATGTAGCACTAATTTGTTCCCAATTCACATTAAAAAAATAATAATTATCTATAAACTTACAGGTGGGCCGGGATAACCATCTCCTTTTGGCCCAAAGGGCCCAGGGGGTCCTGGAAGACCTCGGTCACCCTGAAGAAGAAAGGAAAAACAGCTGACGTTAATGCCAATACAATTGCTAGCAGAAAATTTTCCGTGAAAGTGAAACTTCTTTGGCAAATATACTGTAAGTTGATTTTATCTGTCTATCTGCTAAGGTATTTTACTGTGTGAATGATTATTGTAGGTTATTAATCCTGGACTAAAACTGGGATATTTAATAGTGCCGAGGGTTTACAGAACCTTTCACTTCTAAGTCACTAATTTGAATCCTTTTCAAGAGCTCTGTCGGTTGTCATTTGTGGCCTACATATAACAAGGAATGACTTCAGTTGCATTCCCCGTATTTTTATCATGATTACTACTATTCCGGCTTTGGGGGAATGGGCCCAAACTGACAGAGAGCCCGAAGTCTAGCATGGGAACTGAATTATTCAGTAGCTACTTTATGTAATTCTTACAACTGAAGATAAACTGCTGTAGAGCATCAGAAAACTCTGTACAGCTTCTGCACAGGCTGTATATTTGTGTGGTGAGACAAAGGATTTAGAGTCCTTAGAAATTAGCTACTTGTTCATGTTCTTCCACTGCTTAAAGCATCTCTTCTTATATTGCCAGTTTGGCCCAGGTCCTGAGATCTTTTTGGAGTCTGAGGGTTACCCTGTGTCAAAATTAGCAATGAAGCAGAGGAGCCTGGCTAGAGAAAAGTTAACTGTGCTTGACAGCTAAGCTGCTGTAAGCACGTAATCAGGTGTTCTCTCTGTATTGACCCCTCATCAGTTAAACCCAGTTATTTTTCTGGTTCTCTGCCACCTGAAAGCTTATGGTTCATGGAGTCTGGAAGATTGACCATGCATGCTTTTTTGGCTCTGCAAATCCCTATTCTCTGCCAGTGTGGTACAACATACATGTTAAGAGCTGTGGAATGCTTGGCAATCGTAGGCGGTTTGCTGTTGCTTCACTGAAATCCTGCCTTATTTTACAGTTCTATCAGAAATTAGTTTACCAATTTAGGAGCTACCTTTGCCCCAGGAAGCCCAAAACCTGGTTCTCCAATTGGTCCAGCAAGACCAGGCAACCCAATGTCACCCTGCAATGAAGAAAATACATACTCTAGTTAAGTATTTTATTAAACACCAATTACAGACTGTGTTTTTAGATTTCTGTTATACAAATTCATATATATCAAATGTAATAGCTAATTTTATTTATTGTTATTGCAAGCATTAAACACCAAAAGCAGAAGAAGGAAAAGTATTTTGATATCGAAGGCTATCCAAAACAAAGAAATGAACATAATCTGGCCACACCTCAAGCTGGCATACAACTAATACCAGGGCATGATAGTAACTAAACTGGATACGATTGATATCTCTGTTCATAGGAAAGAAGAAGTTTTAGCTGACCTCATAAGGCTGAAATTATTTACACAAATAATAGCATGTCCACCTTCACAGTTTGCACCCTGTGTTTATAAGCACTAGGAGATGGAGTGTGGATGTTACCTTTGGTCCAGGCACAGCTCTTCCAGGAGGGCCTGGCATTCCAAGACGTCCTGGCACACCAGGCTCTCCCTGCAGTGAAGGAAGGAGAGCAAAAATGATGGATTTTTCTGAAAGTGAGCATGAGCATCTCATATAGAAAACAGTTATGCAATAATTTATAATATTCCATTAAAATTCTATTAGAATTTCTAATATTTTTTCTATGTGGAGTGAAATCTAACTGTCTGAAGAACTGTTAACAAGCATAATTCTGATTTCTCAATGGAAATGAGGTTCTTTTCTGTCACTGAACTAATACATGTTATTAGAAATCCCTTTCTTGGTGTATTCAAGACTTGGTCCAGCACATCCAGCACCCATGGCTTCCTGCATAGCCGTGTAGGTATACTGAAAACGTATATTTTTCTGTTAGAGTAAGTAGGGGGTTTTTTTTAAATAGTCCTTTCAGTGTACTTTTTAACCCCTTTCCATTTTCCTCTTATGTGTAAATACACACTCTTGTGTGTATAAATAGCAAAAGACTTAATAAGAAACTGGAGGAGAAACCTGGAGTCGCCCTTTGCTCACTTGCAATGAGTACTGAATATTTGAATAGAAACTCCATATCCATAAAAGAATGTCAGCCGCGAGTCAGTGTAGGGGAAAATAAAGTCCTGTCACATATGTATATGCCATACACCATACTATCTTCCCAAACATTTCAGCATAAAAATACCAGTATTAGTGCCCCTTAACTTTTTCCAAAATGACAGGGAAGCAATATGATAAATGCAAAGTTTTTTTAAAAATGCTTCTAGATACTTCTAGGCATCATGGTGTGTCTTGCTAAGAGAAGCCTTAGCTGAACTTTTTTAAAAAATTGCTTTTTAAGAAGCAATTTCATTCTGTGACATTTGTTTCTGAGATCTAGAACAAAGCACAGCTTTGGGGGGCTATTTTACACACATAAACATGGTAATAAACCTACTTTAGCTCCAGCAGGTCCAGGCACTCCTATTGGTCCTGTTAATCCACGTATTCCTCTCTGACCTTGATCTCCCTACAAAAATGGAGAAGGCATGTCACATGTACTAAATAATATTTTCTAGGTGATCTTTTATTAAATTCATTATTTTAAAAGTTGTTGGTTTAGGCTGAGGCTGAAATAAACTCTGCAGTTAACCACTTCTAGAAGCAATCATTAACCTATTCCTTAAGGTATATTTTTTCGCTACTTAGACCAAAAAGGAAAAAAAATTTGACAAACCTATTCCTAGAACATTACAATTTTGAGTGTCACCTTTAGTAAGAAATTCTCACCTTTTCCCCCTGTATTCCAATCCCTGGAGCACCTTCAGGACCTCTAAGACCGGGTAATCCTGGTTCACCCTGGAACAGAAACATCAAAGCAGCATTTCAGAGTGCTGCATAAACATGGTGCAAGATCAACTCTGTATTCACTTGAATAAGCTCATTAATATCATAGGCCTTTTAGAGTCAATGGCCAAACTCCCACTGATGTCAGTGGGCCCAAGATATTATTCCCATATTACAATTATTATTGTAAAACTCTGGGTGGAATGCGTGAAGTAGCATGTTTCCTTAGTGATGGCTGAACACTCTGAGTATATAATCTTTAAATATACGGGGTTCTGATTCTAAGAAAATACCATGACCAGGAGACTACAAAAGGTTGCCTGTAGCCATTTTACTGGTTTTCCTTGAGTTGCAGGGCATTTAGTGGATTAAAAAAAGCAAACAAGTAGAAACAAGATAAGGCTATCTCTTACCTGAAAAAAAAAAGAAAAAAAAGAAAAATAAAAGGTTCCCCTAAAGAAGTATGTTTGAAAGAGAATTTTTTTCACTGAAAAATGTGCTACTTTTCCCCTTGTCCATGATCACTCTCTCTTCTAGGTTCCAGCACAGGTAGAAGAGTAGGAAAGCTTGGAGGGAAGCAGGGAGGCTGGAGACAGAGATGAACCAACCTTTTGTCCAGGGGCTCCATCTTCTCCTGGAAGACCAGGCAGACCTGCCAGTCCTGAAGGGCCTGGTTCACCCTGACATCAATAAAAAGTAAGTCCTTCTATTAAATGCAGGCTTGGTACTATTCTTTCTCTGAATCAAGGAAATCTATTTTTAAAAGTTTACTAAACTGTATATATATTTAGAGCAAACATTTATGCATATGAACCCAAATCTTGCAGGTTATTTATAAAGACATCTCTTATGTATCTGGAACTATCCTACTGTATGCTTGTTTGAACTGTGCATATTATCTATGCAATTAATATTATTAGCTATTAATGCTCCAACTCATTCTTAAAAAAATAATGCGATCATTTCATTGAGTGGCACCATTTGAAGTATCAGAGAGAGCTGACTGTGACATGATGATTGACATCTTGCTGGTGAATATCAGTGCAAATCTATTAATGGCAGTGGAATTGTCATCAGCCTAGTTCAAGAGCCTGGCCTGGTTTTAGATGAAATGGGATTATTTGAGGTCAAATGGGTTCATTCAGCGTTACTGTATTTTGTGAAATCAAAACCAGAGATTGAACAGTTTCTTGCCTTTTCCAACCCCTGTCTGAAATCCCTAACAAACCAGAGCAAAACCAGGATAGCCCTGTGCCTTTCCACTATCACAGAAGTACTTTTTCATCTGTTCCCATAGTTTATGTTAATCTGGCTGTTAATGACATAGGGACTGTTTAATATCTTAGTCGCTTTAGCACTAAGATAATCTGGCTACAGCTTCCTCTCCTCTAAGCAAGTGTGCTTTCTGTCTAGTAGCACAGCTTGTTTTTCATATGAAGGTGTGAGGATGTAGCTGCCGCTCTGTTTACATCCTATCTTGCGTGAAAAGGGAAGGACCAGGGCAATAACCACTTCTCAGTGCTTTTTTTCACCAGTTCTGGCGATAGCTCAGTTTACACTGGGGACTGTGAGTTCTGGCAACTGTTTAATATTCTGGATGGTTTTCTGGGCACAGCTTCAGGTGAGCTGTATGCAATACTGACTTGAGCATGGGGCAGGCACGTGGAAATTTTCAGTCACAAAAAATCTTACTACTTTTGTACAGAACTGGTGTATTTAAAATGTCCCCATTTCTAGAGGTTATTGAAAGTCTGTGTTAAAAATTTTAACGACTAAGAACCTGTATTTTATTCCTAAAGCTATTTTTAAGTGTCTACAGAAAGGATGCTCAGGAAACATAAATTTCAAATCCAAATAAATAAGTAAGTAAGTTAAATAATTCCTCTATTAACAATGTACCTTAGAACCAGGTTCTCCAATACCTCTTTCTCCTGGCACTCCAGTCTCTCCTGGCAAGCCTTGTTCACCCTTAAGCAGAAATTATTTTTTAACAGCATTATCATGGAAGAATATAAAAGCATATTCTTGGTTGCTTATATTTAAAGAAAGATTAGTGTGACGTTGTCTTTAGTATGATATTTTAAACCCTTGGTCACAAAGACTGGGGGTCTGCAGCTTGTTCTGAGCTGTCACCAGAAAGTTGTCTGTGGAAATGATTCATGCTGTAAATCTATAGTTGTATGTCCCTGTGAATGTTTCCCTCCAAAGTAGCTGATATTTGAGGAGCCTATCTGACATCCACAGAAAATTCACCCTCCTCTTTCTTTTTACCAGTAGTAAAGCATATCCCTGCACAATCACCCAAAATGTAAGAGGTGATCTCTGATGCTGCAAAATTCTTTACCTGGCATGGACCCTTAACCCACTTACACCTTTAGTTCCTTTATACTATTCTGTAAGAATCTTCAGTCATTCAGAACTTTATCTATCATCTCTTTCAGAAAATCACTTTTAAATCTCCATTCTAAACACTTCAAGGGTGGTGTCTTGCCTTACCAGTTCTGTGTTTTGAGAATCAGTCAATGCTAAATTATTCTGACAGTTTTCCTTCAGCAAGGGTAATCTTCATTTTACCTTGGACCATTCTTAACTGCTAGATACAGTAAATACACTAAGTCAGGTAAGACAACAGGCAGCAGAAGTAACAAGGAAGGCAGCCAATCTGTAAGGTATGTATGTATTTTTCTGGAATGGAAAGAGTAGAGTGAGGTTAAAAGATGATACTGAAATTTTGGTGGTGGTCTGTGTTAAGCGCAACGACTTTTTGGAATTGCTGTACTGCACCTCCACCTGTTATGATGAAACTGCAAGTTCAAGGCAGACAACTCTTCCTATGGAAACATATCAGACAAAGTGCAGTTCACTGACTGATATGTAGTACCTCAAAGGTTCTGTGGTGAGGCAGGCCAAAACCTAAATAGACAGCTATGGCATTGGTTTATCAAGGCTTTCCAGTGGAGTAGGATCTCATCTACAGTTTAATAATATTAATAAGGAAAATTATTTCCTTCAGCTATGTCAATACTTAGATTGGTGTTCAGCACTTCAACAAGCATAAGAATAGAGACAGATACTTCTTAATCAGGAAACATAACAGTAAAAACAGCACAGTAGCTTTTACTTCAGAAAATTCCCTAACCTTTTGTCCAGGTAGTCCCTGTCCTGGTAGCCCTCTAGAGCCGGGTGGTCCTTTTGGACCCTCCACTCCCTGAAAAGATTAGTTAAGTAATTATCAGAAATAAAATATTCTCTGTATCTAGACATTTAAGTGTGGGATGAGGGGGAAGTGAAAACTGCACCTTCTCTCCTTGAATTCCAATTCCAGGTAATCCAATTGGCCCAGGTAAACCAGGAGGACCGAATTCACCCTGGCAAACAAAGTACGATTGCTTAGTTGAGTAAAGGTACAGAAACAGTCTGGGACAGCTCTCGTGCTAGTATGTGTTGACTTACCCTCTCCTGAAGTCAGTGAAGCTGGGGATCTAACCTTTTGTCTTTCATATATGCATTTATTCCCTGCTGGTTCAGTGCAAACAACTGCTAGTTTCTTTTTCCCTTTCTAAACCTTAACTTTCCCACAGAACCAGATGCTTTTTGTAACATTTCCTATTTTAATATGAGGAGATGTTAAAATAGATTGAGAGAGTTTATTGGGTGTAAACCTCTCTACAAAATACTTCATTATCCAGGGCCGATTGTGGGTTCCTTGCCTCATTACACCTTTTGTAGTGAATATCAACCCCGTGTTCCCTGTATTATGTAGATTTATTGGCACTTTTGCTAATCCCCTGTGGGTTTACTGCTCACCTTTTCACCTTTTATGCTGATGCCTGGAAGTCCACGAGGGCCTTTTGGTCCATCAAAACCGCGTTCTCCCTAGATGAAAAAATAATACGTTGTTAACTGTAGAAACACACAGCTGATCTCTCTGAAGTAACAAGAGACACTGTTTGCTCTGTCATCATGAAAACCAAAACAAGAAGAAGCAGAAAGTAGCTCCTGGATCTGTTTTCCAGGTTACCAAAGAGGTCATTTTTTCAAATGAGCTTGCTCACAGTTTGAAATTGCTGATGAAAGAGCTGAACAAGCTTCTTTTTATCTTTCTGCCCACCTCGATTGCTTAAGGTCCTGTTGTGCTTCCCTTCAAATCAATAGCAAAACTGCAACTGATTTAAATGAATGAGACTAACTGAAAGCTGAATCCTGCTTATTTACCTCATGGGTTAATCTCATTTAAGTGTGGCAATGAGGATCTGGCTCTCACTAAGAATTTTGCTAGAATAAATAGCAGGCCAAACTGTATTGTTGTAGAAGTCTATTTGTAAATGTCATCATCTTTATAAATGTTTATTTACAAAACGGAGATCTCGGGGGAAATGCAGGTTACTAATAAGGACACAAATATTGTGCTTTCTTGTACTTCTGTTAAAACATGTAGAGACAGATCGTTAGCTTGTGTAAATTGTCACAGAATCACCCAAGGCAATAAAGTTATGCCCCAGACAGATCTTTTCTGTCCCTTGTAACCAATTCCATCATTTTAACTTTGACTGACGAACACTATGGGGATTTCTGTTTAAAATGACATACTTCACTCCTGATGCTGCAGAACACCTGCCTTCATTTTCCTTTTTACTGAACTGTGAGCTTGCAGTAAAAACGTTCTGAGGAAAGCAACTGTAAAATTTGCTTCAGATTAACAAATCGCCTGTTTAAAATGTGTTTAAAACCAGAGAGCTGACATACTTGGCAGCCATTAATAGGATTAGAGATACGAATAGACTCTGTTGATACATGCTTGGCTCCAGGTCGGACTTGGCAGTAAAAAGTAGTACATTTTTTATAGAATCAAGGGTTCTGGTAACACTGGCAGAATTCCACTTTGATTATTTTATTCTGCCTATCTCAATTGCTCAGTTGGTTAGATTATGCATTCTTCTGTACTTGTTCCCACTGTGCATTGTTGCTGTGCTTTACTTAGTAGTTGTGATGTTTCTTCCCACACGAATTGGTATTTCAATGGCAATGGAGGGATTTCTAAATGCATTTTCTTCAAATTGCTTTTTTGGTTTTTTTCATGCATGAGATCTGGTGCTGGCATAAAAATGAGGGAACTATTTAGTTATTTATTTAGCTCATGTACAAGCTGTGTCACTTTGTCGCTGTAACTGAAGGTCAAAGTGGGAGTTGGTTTGCAGCGGGCAGCAAGAGGAGCTCACAGTGGGTCTAGTGGGTCCATCCATGTAGGTGCAACTGTCATTACTTCCACTGGATCTGAATATTATTAACAGCACCTTTCTTTTCCCACAAACTGAATTCAGATTTCTGTTAAAACGCATAAGCTAATGGCCGAGGTATTTAAGAAGCTTAGAAGCCCCTCTTTAGTGACAGCAAAGATCTCTCTATATAAGGATTTAGAAAAAAGCAACAACAAAAAGCTGCATTTTTCATCTAGAAATCACTTTTATAATAGTTTATTTAAAGTTAGATGCTCGAGGCTGTTTTAAAATTATAATTCTTTCCGGGCTTAGATCTCACAAATCGAGTGTCAGGTGAATTAAATATTGGCTTTACAGGCCCCAAAGGCTAGCTATACCTAGAAGTCGTGTTTGAACCAACTGAATTCTATGAAAACATATCAGGTTAATTGATGCTGAATGTTAATATTAATTTACAAGCTACTTTCTCAGATTCCCGTGTCTGCTGTGGACTTGTTTTGGCATGCACTCATTTAATGGTGCTGCTCTGGTCTTAAAACCCTTTGACTGCTGTACCTTTGCTCCTGGAAGTCCATCTCCTGGTGAACCTCTTTCTCCTTGAACACCTTGTGGTCCTTGAGGCCCCTGTTAACGTAAGTTTAAAATGGCCGAGAATATGTATTAATCACTCAAATCAACAGCAGCATGTTCTATGTCATTGTCGGTTCAAACATGTCTTTAAATGTTGGTATAGTTGTAACCTGTTAAAAATAATACAGTAATGTGATATTCACAGTGAATAAATGATGAGCATTCTGGCCTGCAGCAATAACAAGGCAGACAGTTTACTTTTCTCATTAGTTATGAATCACAGGTTATGTAGCTAAAATTCCTGTTCCTTATACTTTGGAAATCTTCACTCCCTAAACTTTAGTTTGGTTTACAAACTGTTACTTATCCTTATTAATGTATCAGTATAATCGTGAGAGACAGGGAGAACCAGACTGAAGACCATGCAAAATCATACCGAAGATGATGGAGCTGTAGAGAGATTTGACTGTAATTGGTGAAGAGAAAGCAGATCTGATAGGAGCACAAGGGGCAAGTAAGACAACTAAAACCTTTCGCTAAATGCAAGTTCAAAACCTGTGCATATTGAGCCTGCTTTACAGTGTTTTTCCTGCATCTGGTCTTTTTTTTTTTTTCTGATGTATTCCCTGAGATTACACAATCACAGTGGATTTGGCTCTGCACAGCTTAAATATGCTTCTGCTTCTTCTGCATAGAGGTTTAGAATTATGCTAAAGATAATTACACTGCATTCAGCCATAAAAAGAAAACTCTTTTGAAGCAAGTACACTTTAAAGTAAATTTAAAAAACACCTTTAGTAGATTTTTTTTTTAAATCAAAATCTCTTGTTATACCAGTAGAGCTGTTGTGACTGGCAAAGATACATGTCACAGGCACCTTTTCCCCCACAAAGTGGCTTTTTTCCCTCTGCTGTTATTGAAGAGACTCAGGAAGCATTACTGCCCCTCTTTGACTGACTGTCACCACTGGCCTTAGGAGTAATGCTCTTTTCTTAGGGCTCTTCAATGAGAACTCACTCCTCTCGCAGGTTTGAGATCAGTCATTTCAGTTACCAAACCATCTTTCTGTTTTTGATGGGAGCACCTCTTCTGAAATGATTATTGCAAATCTTTCCTGGTCAGGGGGAAAAGCTACTTGTGAAAAAACTGCACAAAATTTCCCATGTGGTTGCACTAGGGGGTCTTTAATCCAGGTGATGAGAAATGCATTTGAGTCTACTGTATTGTAAATAGCTCAGTAAAAGGTGCTGACACTGAAAAAAAAAAAGCAACTGTAACATTTGGTGTACTGATTTTCTGAATTACCACAAAGAGGTAGAGTATACAGCTACCAGGAGGAGGAAGGGAAGGAAAAGACGGAAGAGACTTCTGAGCTAAACCTACTATACGTTCTGACATTCAGATTTTTCTTTTTATTTCCCCCTCTGTTATCTCCAGTAAAGGTAATACTGGTCAAACTCTTACCTGGGACCACTTATGCAATCTGTATTTCTTTACTGTTTAGGTATGACTGTTTCTAATGTTACAGTGGTTGAAATGGAGTCTCTCCCTCAAAGCCATGATGTTAATATTCTAGTGATACTGAAAAGCAGTCAACATCAAAGTTACCACATGTGGATTTGAATCTATCAGGGGACAGATTTATTTAAATATTTGTGTGGTTTTGCATAAAGTGTGATTTTTCCATAGCTATTGTGGAGACTAAGATAATTAGAGAAGTTAAGGAATTGGAAACATTTCCAGTTTATTGAAGGAAATGAAAGGCGGACAACGTAGTATGTATGAAAGTAAGATCTAGTGGAAGAAAGAAAAGAGATAGTATCATTTAACACACATATATCCCCTTTAACAGGGAAGCACTGAGAATTTTTCCTTTCTGTCCTGCTTCCCTCTCACCGAATAAAAAATAGACATACCGTAAGTCCTGGCTCACCAACTCCAGGTGGGCCAACAGGGCCTGGTCGTCCTGTCAAACCGGTGTCACCCTTCAAACAAAGATGTATTTTGAAAAAGCCTGATTTAGGTATTTGTATGTGTGCAGCATATTAACAGCTCATCAGACATTCTGCGCTTGAAATAATTGGTGTGAGAGAAGGCAATGTTGAATCTAAATGATTAATTATTCCCATTATATGCCTGACACATTATGTATCACTCATTGTCCTTTTCCGGGAAGTCGGTATTTCTATCATAGTGTTTCTGTTTTCTTTATGCCAATCATCCAAAGCAACACGCCTGTTTTTCACAGGATAATTTTTGTTTAAGACTATGTATGCATTTTTACTGAGCCATATACTGCTTGGATTGAGTTATGTCAAGTGTAAGAACTACCGTAAAAAAATCCTTTAAAGTACATACTTAAAATATACTTTTTTCCCTCCCCAAACAGTTTTGATCAACATACAAAAAAAAATACCTTTCCAGTACCATAAAAACAGCATTTGGGGGCCAGAAGTTTCTCATGTACCAGCAAGTATATTATCTCGTCTGTCTTAATCTTTGTTTTCAGCCTACAGTACACGTAATATAGAAGATGAGAAATGTTTGTACCTTTGGGCCTGGCAATCCTATTCCAGTCTCTCCAGGCAAGCCAGGTGGCCCAGGGAGACCTCTTTCACCCTTTTCAAAGAATGAAAAAAGAAACAATCCTGCTTATAAATTGCTGTCTAGGGAAATCGGCTTAACTCAGTTTGTAACTTCATTTTTTGTATATCCTGAATTTCAGCCCATTGGAATTGTCTTACAGAGTATTTCATCTGTTCGCCCTTTCAATGCTTCAAAATTCCCTTTATTAAGAATGTTTGTATTTCCTGTACAAAATTATACCAGAATAAACAAAAGAAAAAATGTTTCATTTCATGTGGGATATAAGAGTTTTGACACCGAACTGCTCTTTGCCTCACTGTTGTGTGAGGTGCAAAGGTGATATGCACCAAATACGGTGCAAAGGTGATAACAAAATGTCTTTTATAAACTTATTTTCAAGTTTTTCTCCACAACAATATTCATTTCAGTAGCTGAAGGACCATTAGCCTTGGCTGAATTACTCAGTTTAAGGTTTTTCTGAGAAGCACAGTGTAACTGTGGTCTCTGTTAATGAAGTTAAAACAGTTCTCATAATTGTCTGTAATACCCGGTGATATTTGCATCTTCCATTAAAGTACTGTGATAAAGATATCAAGTCATCACAGAACCACAGGATGAAATAATCTTCGTTGTTATACCTGGAACTTATAATGGGGTAAGTAACTACCTGAAAGGAGGTTTAACTCCCTGAAAGGAGGTTTTAGAGAGATGGGGGCTGAGCTCNAGAAGTAAACCCAGCAAATCTTAATGATTTAATAAATGTAAATCATAAGTTTTTTCAAACACAGAAACCAGAAATACATTCTGTTTACAGAGGGGAGTGGACCTTGCAGTGAAGCACTGGCTGATTTCTGAGGCCCATGTGCAGAGGGCCCATTGCAAGACCGTGTCCTGAACTGCGCTCATCCTCCTGACTTTCAGATATCTTCAGCTGAGCATCACTAAACAGGGGAACTCCTAATTTTGAGCTATAGAATTCTTGAGAATGTACATTTTCAAGAGAAGAGGGTTTTTTTTGAGATCTGAAACGAATTCCTGCTTAGCACTTAGGGAAAAGAATAGTTTTAAATTGAAAACTGAAGAAAGGCAACGCTACACTGCTGCTAAGTAATATTCTGTCATGCTGCCACATTTTAATTGTGAGAAAAGATTGGAGTGTGATTTGGACCTGAATCCAGTATGGACCTGAATCCAATTCAAAGAGTGAATGTTCCTTACTTAGGAACTCTGTAGAGCACTAAGAATATATGATTTGCTAGCAATGTCACAATAAACTGCATCCTCTACAGGAAGGGTATGGGGTATAAGGATAAAAGCATTATTGTTGTGAGGCTGTATTAATACCTTTTAACATTAAGAAAGAGAAGAAATAATGCCGTTCTTGCCTTTGATCCTTGTAGGCCTTCAGGCCCTTGATCTCCAGGTTGTCCTTGTGGACCCTATTAAAACAGGAGTGGTTTTAATGAGATTTTTCAAGCTTTTGGAACAATGGCAGCTTGAAAAACAAGCTCTAATTTGCTGTAGTCTGCAAATGAATTACAAACATTTTAGAACTGAACCTTTGCTTTCTGATGCATGTGTAGATTAAGCTACTCGGCTGAGTTGGAGCTGGGTCTGGTAATCGGGGGAGAGAATTTGGCTCTCCCTTTATTTGAATACAATTAAAGGTAACCTGTAGTCAAGATTTACGGAAACATCTATGACAGGCTAAGCTTGGCCTTCAGTTCAAGAGTATTGGGATGAAAAGAGACTGAAGTGTTTCCATGTACTTCTGTGAGGCAATGAAATAATTAAGACACTGAATGGGAAATGAGTGATTTTGTTTTTTATGGAACTATATTTGCTGTCATCTTTGAGACTGAATGAAATATAAGGATGATTTATTTGTCTACACTGCTCCTACAAATGCTTGTTAACTTTGCTGTTTAAGAAGATAGATTGTGGATGTCTTGAACTCAGTGTCTCAAATATTCCATGATGGTTGTGGTATATTATTTCAGAGCTTTGAATCCCAGGGAACCAGGTATTGGATTTTTTCTAAGTTTTTTTCTTTCGTTCTTTCTTTTTTTTTTTTTTACCTGTAGCCCTCTTGTTCCTCTGGAGCCTACTGGACCTTCAGGACCCTGAAAGGCAAGTGGAAAAAAAAGATACATTTATGTGTATTTAGATTTGGTCAAACCCACTTTTAGATAACTTTTTACTAATCTACCTTATTTAGATATCTTTATATTAAAATAAAAAATAAAATCAAGAGGAGCTCAGCAGCCAGCAAGTATTGAATAAATATTTTTAAAAAGGACTGTGGTAATCAGAATACAGAGTAAGAATAAACAGAGTTAATTATCAAGGACCCATAATCCAGGATTAGACTCTGTTTCATTTAAAATATTCACAGCAATTGTACACCAAATCTTGAAGACTAGCGTTAGAAACCTTGATTTCATCTTCACCTCTTACTACTTCAGGCCTTCTGCCTCTGTTAAAGTCAAATTTTTCCATTGTTGTAAACAGGCTTAGACTTAGGTCTTAAGAGGAATCGTGAAAATATAGAAGGAGCCGAGAAAGTTACTGAAAATAGTATCCTTGCTCACTTCATTTTTTAAAACTGTCAGTTGTTAATTTCCCTCAGCCTTAGAATTAACATTTACCTTAAATCTGTCACCATGGTTGTTACTCAGGGAATTGTAGTTTTTTCTGTATTTGAACTGTGTTTCTTGAAAGCCTAATAACTTTGTGCCTACTTACTCTGTCTCCTTTTATCCCTGGGATTCCACATTCACCTCTTTCACCCTGGAAAGGAGCAGGAATAAATATTTATGAGGTATATTGAGCATATCATACTTATTCTTTGGGTGCTTTAGTTGCAAACCTAAATGTTATTCGATTCATGACATATTATAGCAATTGTCCTGTAAGTTCATTGGGGAAGGGACACATCTTCTGTTAGAGCTTGTGAAGTAGCTGGTAAGATGATGTTATTGTTCATTACTAGTATTTATAAGAAATAGAGCACTATACATAATAAATATTAATAACACCAAATATCTATACATAAGCAAAAGCTCTAACTAAAAATAGTACCTTCTCTCCTTTATATCCAGATTTCCCCTGGGAAGATAAAAAAGCAAAGCAGGTTGTGAGGATATATAACCCAAATGTAAGAACGTGCGTATTAGTGCTATTAACATTCTGCTCTCTCTAGAAAAGCTGCATTTCAGGTTATAATGAACAATTAGGTAGAAAAGGTGATGTCTGATAAACGTGGCAGTATGACACTCAGTCCTGCCATGATAGATGCTGTTGTGTGTGTGAAGAAATCTTATGGAAGTGTCATTTTAGACTGGGATTTTGATGATATAAAAGCAGATCTACTAGAGTTCATATTTCCATCTTGGTAAGAAAGATAGTAAAATAAGAAAGCCAGAAAAAAGTCACTAATTAAAAAGGATGTACTGAAAAAATAAGAAAATATAAAGTAGAGTGATTCATACGTGAATGAATTCAGAGTTAAGCACTAAGAGGCTGATCCTACAGTTAGGTCCTATATGTATTTCATTCAACTTTTTCACTGCTATTACACACTGGATCTTTCATTCACCAAATGAAAAATTTAAACTGACCCATAAAGATGCAGAGTGTTGATTTCTGTAATGTTCTTAGATTATCATAGTAGAGATTCTCATGCTTTTTAGGAGGGAGTATTTATAATTACCTTTTATAAGAAGGAATTATTCCCTTTGTTTAAGCAATGATAATGTTTTCCGATTTTAGTGTTAATGACTCATTAGCTGGTAAAACAGAATTTAAAGTTGCTATTATAATTGAAAAAAAAAAAAAAAAAGAAGTGGTGTTTTGCCTTGAAGGAACACTGCTCACTGGAAAAGAAGGGGGAAAAAATCTTTTTTTACCTCTATTCCATCTCGCCCTGGGATTCCATTAAGACCTGGCTCCCCCTGTGAATAATCCAACATCAGGATTAGTGAAATCAGGATAAGATAGTATTGTCCTGATTATCTGAGTAGATATCTCAATGCAATACAGAAAGCATACCAGCTCTTTCTTTTTACACTCTTGATGGTTTTATATGTTAGATATAAGATCTTAATTTGTAAAGAGTCTTTACTACAGCAAAAGGGCGTAGATGAAATTTAAGAAATTCACAGGTGGAAAGTACATGGGTACTATTAGAATAGTCTCTCCGTATTAATGAAGTACCAAATCTGTCTTGTAAATCTGAAAAATCACATCACCTTTGCTCCTTTTAGGCCTGGAGCTCCATCGTCCCCAGTGCGACCCTTTTTACCCTGAAAACAAGAAAATAAAATTCTTATAATATATTTTAGTAAAATAATTTTATTTTACAAAATAGAGACTTCTGTGGTGTTGTGATTTTTTTTTTAAATATATATTTAGGATATTTGCTTCCTATAGATTTATTATAAAAAAAGTTTGCTTTTACTGTAACCTTGAAATTAAATTTCTGGGAGCAGCAGGACCGACTCAATAGGCAGCCATTTTTCTCTTTTGTCTTTGTTGTAAACAAAACCTGTTGAGGTCTCCTCTGAAGAAGCAAGGTGATCAGATGTTTTTGTAGCTCCCCAGCTTGCCAAGTGGTTGTTTTGTTTTCTTTTGAACTCTGTGGTGTATGCTTTTGTTTAAGAGGTACTTGCGCTCTCCAGGTAAAGGTATTGAATAATAACCCAAAGAAAGCTACTGTTTGCACACAAGGGGCTACATTTTCAATTTAAGTGTGCTGTACTGTGCAGGATAAAATCTGTGTGTATTTCTGTTTATTTACGTACAGGATGTTCAGGTCGAAAGGATGAGGATGGGCAGATCTCTAGTGTTCTGTTTCAAACTCTGACACTGTCCTTCACCACGAGCAAGGGCTATAAGGTACTATGGTGCTTTAGTTCAGTGTTAGGGGCATCATCCATCCAACCATCCAACTCCCAGAGTTCTTTTTGAAACTTAAACACTGCAGTTTAGATCACCAAACCTTGTATGAAGCAATCCCCTAGATTTGCTTAAGGGTTCTAAGAGTATTCTGAAAGAAGTCCAGTCTGGTTTACCCTCTTTACAAGTCTCTTGACTCAATTGTTCCTAATGCTTCAGCCTCTTGCTCTCTCTGTAAGAGAGCTCTTCAGATATTAATGTTTGATTTTGGGCTTGTTAGATCCACCTGGTCTGCTTGTAACAGATGAATTATTGTTCCACACAGGAAAGTTGCTCCTTTCTGCTTTTTAAACTGCTGTGCCTAAAAGGAGAGCCTCAACACATCCCACTGTTCTTTTTTCAGAGGAAGGGTCTTGTGTCTCATGGCATTCTCGGGTCTCTCCGTGCATTTCCTACCGCTGTGACATTTCCTTGCAATGGAACTACGGAGGACAGCGTATTGAACCTTGAACTATTGCTGTCTCAGGATTTAGGTTCAAATAATTTCCTAAAAAAATACCAGCAATTAAATAAATCTTCATTTATACTGTTATCGGTTATTTGAGAAATGATAGGTACTTACAGCAGGGCCAGGAAGGCCTCTTTCCCCCTTCTCACAGTTACATGTGGCAGCCTGGGGACACTTTGAATGAAAATAGTCCAAATCAGCACATTTTAATACAAGAGATGGAAAACACATGGTCATTGCTTTTAAGTTACTGTACGGCTGGTCTGAGTACACCCGTAATGACCAGAAGCCAGTTATATTTCCGTGTTTTACAGAAATCTTCTCACTGTCAGTTTACCAATCATCAGGAACGTGGCCTCCTACACTCCATCCAAAAATCCCTATCATTCCCAGTCGTGAAATTTCAATTATCTCAATAATGGCTTTATCTCCAAACTCTTCACAAGGTCGGGTTATTGGTAGGCTGTGTCTATGATTGTAGGTTTGTTTTGATTACTAGTCACTGTAGAGATAGCCAAGACAAAACATCTTACATCCTTTTTCCACTTTACTTGACTATATGTAGGATAGATCATAGTTTAGCTCTAGCTTGATCTATAATCAAAACATGTATGGATGTATACTTTTATCTAGTTAATGCAATTCATTGTAATAGTTTCTAGTCTCTATCATCTCTACCGTCATGTGTCCCAGTCAGACATCATTATGGTATGTAGTTGTGCTATTTTTGGTATCTTTTTCAAAAATTTTAAACCATTACATAATATAGAATTATTACAGATACTGGCATTATTTTTGGAGGAGGAATAGGAGATGTTGGTTTTATTTTTGGTTTTATTATTTATGAAACCTCCACTCAGCTTGGAGATGTCTAGAAGTGATGGGTTTAAGTATCATTCTTATCTGGATATCCCAATCAGTAACAGTATGTTGTCCAAGGATAACACTGACTGTCTTACTACTTCAGGGTTTGTTTTGACACAGAAAAATCAACGTGCCAGTGGAAATAAGTGAAGAATAAAATGCCTTGGCATTTTACTCACCTTTGGCAAACACTCCTAATATTCAGCAGTTTCCTTGAGCTGCTCGTCAGAACAGTCTTTGCCTGAGGTAACTGTACCTTAAGTAGGAATAACATCTTTAAAAGGAAAGCTAACTTTATTTCCCTCAAAATAGCAGCCAGACCTGCCAGAGCCTGCAAGTTTTTGCTAACCTGAATACTCACACGTTGGTCTTTTTGAACTTTGAAAATAAGGGAGAGTAAATGACATTAGGATAGCAAACTAAAGCTCTGTCCTGCAAACACAAAAGCATGTTTTACTCGAAGGCAAACCCATTAGACTCAATATTTAACCAACTTCCTGAGCTATCAGTTTTCTTGAATTATGTTTCCGTATAATTGTAAATGTCTATAATTAAGCAGTAGTTCTGTGCAGGAAAAAAAAAGAACCAAACAACTTACTTCTTCCTCAGACAGATCTTTCTGTAAAAATAGATATTAAAAACAAGATTAGAAACTTAAAGTCATAATCCAGCTCCACAGGAAAGACACTGAAAGATGTTAAAATAAACTGCTTCAGCAGCTAGTTAATTAAATTATGCAATTAACATGTCCACTAACATTAATTAAGCTTTACTTTCTGAGAAACATTCTAGCAATCTCTCTACTCTAAAAAATCATTTAAATACTTTAAATTCCTATTAAAGATCGTTGACTGGACAAATCACTAACGCTCCTTGTCCAGCCATAATTTGCTAAAATTACAGTGGTAAACAGAGCGAAGCCAGCAGTTAGCTAGGCGTATGAGAGCAGTGCAGCCAGAAACTACGCTGTTTCCGAAGTGCTGATAGCAGCAGTTCTCTAGAAGGAGTGATGTGACACATACTCTACACTTGAGAAAGCCAGAAGCTCTTCTACACATACTGTTAGGCACAGACAAAATGAGAACAGGAAGAACACCTTAGAAAAGAATTGACTTTGACAGTGGTCACATGAAGTTCTCATCATTGAATTAGCTCTGTTCTTTTTTAGAAGATCTCTGTAGCTGAAACACCCACATGCAATGCATTCCTCCCACTTTTCACCACTGATGTAGTCTCTTAAGAGGACATAAATTTGTTGATGGGCGGCAATGCAATACACATCTCTAAAATTCATGTGTATGCAAATATAATTATGCCGAAGCCGTTATTTAAACTAGACAGCAGCCGTGCTCTCAAAAGAAGGCACCTGAGGATGGCTGTCTGTTTGGAACTGTAAAACAAAGTGTGTTTAGTCCCTGGAGAGGTGGTTGCTGTGATACAGAAAGCAATGGTAATACCAGAGAAGATGGAAGGGGGATATGGAGGGAATCCAATGCAGAGTGGTAGGCTGGAGAAGGGAAGGACAGACAGACAAACGGGACAACCAGCTTATGTACATGCTCTAGGCCCGTATGAGATCACTTAAGTGTCACTTTCACTGCAGAAGTCTCCTGGTTGTTATTCATATTTCTATTTTATATCTTTGTGCATGCTTAGATCAGGACTTCATCTACAGCCTGTGTCACCAGATCTATGGGCTACAGGATGGCTCTATTCTCCATGCTTGGCAGGGAATGTTTTTTGTAAGTTAATTTCACATGCAGAAAAGAGGCATCCAAGTAAAAAGCCAAGCGCAATTTAGAGATTTCCTCTTGATTATGTGGTAGGTTTTTCACGGAAATTTAAAGATGTCTATGGCCAAGTTCAGATTTTATCTAAATTGACATATCTCCATTAAGGTCTACAAATTTATTTTCAATTCTGCAAGAGCTGCATCTTTTTGGTACAAAAGGCCATGTCACATTCCTAGTTGCTACAGAAGAAATGTCAAAAATTGGTTGTTTTGGGTTTTTTTTTTTAAGAAAGGAAGTCTAAAATATCTTTCTTAGGAGGAAAACCAGAGATAAAAATAACTTCACAACAGGTCTCTTTATGTCTAATTCAGTTTCCAACTTCAAATACTTTGGCTGGCAAAATCTATATGGTAGGGAGAGAAAGGAAACCTGTACTTTGGCACAGTGGTTTTATTAATAAGTGGGCTGCTTTAACATGTAAAAAATAGAGGTTTCTGCAATAGCATAAGCATTTCAAACTATTTGAAATAAGACCATTCTTTACATATGTTCCAATAACTATTTAAAATTCTTTCTCATACATACCAGTTCTTTGAGAACCTTCTCCACAGTTTCTTTCTCCTGAAGGTTGAAAACGAACCTGGATGCTGGGACGCTGGCCAGGAGCCGGAGCTTGGCAGCATTGCTCACCTCCTCAGCCACTCTGGTCATTCCCATTGTGAAAAACACAATTCCTTGGTGTTTAGCATCAGCTGTAGCTGCAAAAATATCTGGGTTTCTTGGATGGTCCACTCCATCGGTGAAGAGCACGGCTACTTTCACACTACCCGGAGTCCCTTCAGTCATATAGAGTTGTGTGAGGTTAGTTATAGCGTAAGTCGTGTAGGTGCCATGACCTATGTAGGTGATAGGAGCAATGTGGGATTTGAATGCTTCAGGACCTTTCCAGTCATGGAATCTTTGCTCTATGAAAACAGTGCTGCTGTACTGAAGTAAGGCCATTCTCCAGCTAAGGGGACGTCCGGAACTAACCTGCAGACTTTTCATTCTGTCTACTGTTTCCAGTACAAATTTTTTCTGCTGTTGATGATTATAGTCCTTAGCACTTTCAGAGCTGTCCAGTAAAAAAGCAATTTCCAGAATGCAGTCTTCATCTAGAATAAATAGGTAGGTAGGTGAGTGGAGTGATTTCATACTAAATCTCATTCTACCCTTAACCCTTAGGTTTATTTTAAGCTTCAAAAATGGGAGTGCAATTATGGAAATTTTGGAAAACATCTGTGATTGCAGCTGTGAGACCCTCATGAAGATAAAAGCACATAGAGGCTGAAGAATTTGCTCCAAAAGAGATTCCCCACAGAATAAGAAACTGAAGGTGAGGTGATGTAATGTAGGATGACATGACAAACATTGTTGTGTTTTTATACATTCATTCTGTCCTGTTGCCTGGTATTTCACTGAATATCCTACCAGGATAAGGAATGGGAAAGTGTAAGTAACTCATCTACTTACATCTACTGGACAGAGACAGATTTTGTCCCTGGTACTGACACTTGCATCCAGTGATGATAAAGTTTCCAAAAGCAGGATCTGCAGAGTATTAATTTTCTGAACTACTGATGATGTTACTTCTATAAAAATACAGTTATATGGGCTCTTATTCTTACAGTGACAGTAACAGGCTATCAGCTGTATCATAAGAAAGACCAGAAGTAATCTTTTCTGAAATACACAAAAGGGGAGGGAAAAGATGGGAGTAAAAAGTGCAAAAATAAGGCATGTGAAAATCTAGGATGAGGCAAGCCTGGCTGAGTATAAACAATATCTCAGAGAGCAAGTTAGCCATGTAGTCTAGAATCCAAATACATGAATCAGGGAAAAAAAAAACCCCACACTGGTTTTAAAATTACAATATTCACCTTGATCACTTGGGCTGGGATATTTTTCTACAGTATTTGACAGACTGTGTTTAGATTTTGGTCTTCTCAATCCATATCTTTTTTCTTCCCTGGGATTTTCTGCTAAAAATTCATGGTGTTCAAGTATCCACAAAAGCCACCAGAATCTGAATAACATCATTTGTTTGTTTTCTCCTTCCTAAACAACACAAATAATAATACAGAAGTACAGCAGTAAAAGGACAATAAAACATTCCATTTTGCTTCAACAGGTTGCTTAGCAGGCTGTATTTTAAAATATAGTCCCTAAAAGCGAGCTGATTTTAATTTTTTTGTGTGTAAGATCTTCCCCGAAGCATATAATAAATAATAAACAGAGACATGCCGGAGTGATTTTGAAGCATACTGCATATAGTTCTAGCACATGAAAAACTCGAGACAGGTATTTTACAAACATATTTCAGTTCTCTCGCACTGCCTGGTAGTGTTTGTACGACCAGCACTTCTCAGAAACCTTAATCTCGGCTATACCCATGTGAATGCGGCATGAATCCCAAGTGTAATTCGCAGGGGTGGTTTTTTTTAAAGCTGCTTTTCCCAGAGCTGGCATGGAGAGAAGGAGGTACGGAGGCAGACCTGGCTTTTTCCCTGTTCTCTTTACTGAAGAACTGAGGGTGGTGCATACTTCTCCTTGCTACCACAGTCCCCCTGTCCTCAGCAGTCCTGCAGAGGAACAGCCATAGCCTGAGGGTCCTGTCCTGTCCTGTCCTGGTGTGCTGTGCACCCCTGGGGACACGAAGGCTCAGAGTGCTAAGCCCAGGCTCAACGGCTGCCGATTGATAAGATTTTCCCTTCTGCAGGGGCTGGAGCTGTTGGTCCTGGGCTCACAGGCACCCCCGAAAGCTCACAGGCTGCGCAGGGACTGACAAAGGGGTCCTGCCCCGCTCCGGTTTCCTTGTCATTTCCCTGCAGGCTCTCCCCAGGTAGGCACCATGCAGAGCTCAAGGGCAGCTCGATGGCAAGAATGAACCTGCCAGGACTGAGCACCTCACAGAAGTCCCCAACACAGCCACGTCTGCAGGGTTTCTCAGCTCCTGCTAGTTTAGGGCAGGAATTCCGTGTCCACAGAGACAGAGAGGACAGGGGGTCCTTACCTTGATGCTCCTACGCAAATGCTTTGCAGAGATATAGGATGCTGTCCTGGGCTCGCTGTCAGCTGCTCCCTGTGCTGGAAAGGAGGGAGAATTGGGCTGCAAGCTCCTGTAAGAATGGGTGTCATGTGTCAGGAGGGGCCAGCAGACAGAGGCAAGGGGAAATGGGAAGAACGGCAATCCTGGCTCCCCCTTCTCGGCACCCACCCACCCCTCTCCTCTCCTCCTCCCCAGGCTATGCACATGCATGCTAGGTTTAGTCCCCCAGCAGCCATTTCCACACATAAAACCTCATCTGTGTTTGCACACGTATGGAATAGGACTGTTCTCACCCCAACGCACTTCCCCACACACCAGCCCAGCTGTGTTCACTCTCTTCTCCCATCAATACCTTTCACCCTCCTACTTCTGCACATCTGTCAAGCTTTGGCAAGGCACCTTTTGGAACTGGGTATCATACTTTCCACATCGTCATAGCTGTCTGTATCTGCAGGGTTCCTTTCAGACCTAAATGAATCTCCTTATAACGAGGAATTCCTATTACCACTGTACTAGAAAGATATTTACTGTCCCATGGACAGGGCCAACTGACATCTCAGTTGCTGGTGAGATTGCCCGGCACGAGGAGGTCAAAAATTACAGACCAGTCCAAAAGTCGTACAGTTTCTCCAAGCTTGTCTGTCATATCTACCCTTTCAAAGACCAATAGAGAACAAGCCCTCACACATAGTATGATGCCCTCAAAACCTAGACTAGGTGGCTGTGGATCCTGAAGGCTCTTTTACCAGTGATTGCAGCTTGTCACCTAATTCTTCAGGTAACCTCAGAAAGCTTTTGCATTACAAATGAACATATTAAACAAGTAGCTCTTTTTCCACAGAAATATATACCTTTTTATTGTTTTGGTTTTTTTTCCATGGGCCTATCATTTTCCACCTACATGCACACAAAGAGGACCCAATGCTAACTGCTGTTCTTTCCGTCTTAAATGTCCACCAGCTCAGTCCCCTTATGAGAGTCACAGCCAGGGAGGCTGAGGGGACTGTGGGGAAAGGATGTCGCTTTGGCTCCAAATTAAATAGGCTGGAGGGACTGGTAGGACAACGTAGCTGGAAGCTGAAGCCATTTGCTATGGTTCTAACCCTATTTTCTATTTTCCATCTTCAGCAGTGATTAGTGCTAAATTGGTGAACTAGGATGGCTGAAGTACAGCTCTGTACTGTATGGCTGCTCATCCTCACCTAAGCTGAAACTAGCTCAGACACAGCTATTTGTGCTACACTTACAGCTAAGAAAGAATCTTCTTTCAAGGCTGTAAAGAACTGATGCTTATTTCTCTTCAGCCACTTTTATTTTTCTATGCTTACACTGACATACTTAGATTTTGATTAAGGTAAGGAGTGAAAAGGCAATTTTTTGCCCTCTAGGGAACACAAATAATATGGTGTTTAACTGAAACAGATATAATAAATCTCACATAGCCCCTAAATCTTGCTGAGAAAAAAATCTAATTCTAACAAGAAAAAGCATGTTAACTTTGGTTGGGATTGTGGGCCTCCCATAAGCAAAACATTGTCATTCTTTCATTTTCACTGCTAATTCCTACCTTAAAACATAGCTGGCAAACAATTTCTTAATTAAATATAACTATTCTGCTTGTATGTTTAGTAGCAAGTTCTTGGCTTCAGGATATTACCTTTTATTAATGAATGATGTTTACCCTCAGGACAAATTGACAAATTTCTCTTCTTTTTTTTTTTTGGCCAGGTGCAACTTTAAAAGCTTAGTGAGGCCTCCACATTTTTATAGCTCTTTGCGTGGGATGCATGGTATTATTCTGCCCAGAATTCCAGGTATGTGACATACCATACAGTATACACTTCTAGACTTGCAGTCTTCTGAAGTTGAGTTGTTCTCAATACCCGCACAATTCTTAGGGTGACAGTTTGTCAAAACCTAAATGATACCAAGGTCAAATACGTATGCATTGATGCAGCCGAGATTAACTTTTAAAAATAAAAATTAACAACAAGCTTTCTTGCTTCATTTACTGCAAACTTTACCAAGTGCTTATTTAACATTTTAATGCCATTACACTGTATGTATTCTTTAAATAGAGTAAGTGTCTTAGAAGCTATGGTTAGGAACATTCATGCTGTCATTTAAATGTTAGAAATTTACTGCTAGAATTAATTTTTTTTTTTTTTTAAAGTAATAAAAATGTTTCCTGTTTTATTAAGGAATCTAGCCTTTGGATGCTTCAGCACACAATTAATTACATTTCTATTCACCTACTATTGAAACATATTTAAGTATCTTTGACATCTCTGGTAGAGGACACTACAGACTTGCATACTTAGTTGGTGAAGTTGTGCCCAGCTACCCTGGCTTACATATGCTCCCAACATGAGAGTAGTTGGCATTAAGATTGGTAATCTTTGCAGGAGTCAAAGACTAAATTTAATATAAAGGCTATGTTACTATTGCACCAGCTGAAGCTGAGGTCACAAATATTGCTGCATATCCAGATCTTTGGATTTTTGCCATCAGTGTTTGAAATCCAAGGGTTCTCAGCTGTCTGTCTCTGTTTTGCAATCTGAGAAATTAGACCTAACATTTTTTTTCAAATAATAAAGGGGCATATGAGAGCTATTTAAAACCACAGCTAAACACTCTATGCCCAATTAAAGAAAATTTCTCATTATTTTAGAACCAGGAGGAGAGATATCACAACGAAAATACACTCTTTCTGCAATCAAGTGTATTTAAGCACTATTAAGAAGGGAAACCAAAGTGATACTACACCCCTTTGCCATTGCGTAGGTGGAGACGGCTTCAGAGCTACATGAGGTTGCAAGGCCATTTTGAAGGGACCCTGACTGAAGAACTGGGGCTTCGAGATACCGGTTGCTGTGGTGTAGCATGACCTCATGTGTCAGCAACAGCCCTCACTGTCACTTCCCAGTGGGCAGAAGTAGCAGTAAGCTACTTCAAACGTCCTTCCTGGTGCTCTCTTCTTCCTCTGTCCCTCCCCTCTCTCTGTGGATACCTCTCTTACAGCCTGGTCTGGCTCAACTGTGACCACTTCATCCACTGGTTAGCAAAATTCAGTACGTTATTGAGAAGCCTTGAATAATTTCTGTTAAGATGGCTTAACTAATGTCTTCTAGCATGATCTCTTTTCAGGAGAATGTGACAGAGCCCTGACTAGTCCTTCTTCAGCTGTCCAACGAGCCTGCGACAGGATTGGAGATGGAGGTATCACGAGCCAGCATAGCTGTCAAAACACCATCTGAATATTTCTGTATGCGAAAGGAACACTCAGCCAGCAGGGAGGCCAGGTTTTGGGAGCAGCATGAAGCAGACAGAACACGCTTCCAATTTTCCTCTGCTCTGATGGTAATTTTCTTTGTCCCGAAGAGCTTGACATGAGGCTTCTGAAATGTGTTTCCATTTTTTTGCCATTTCAATGCGAATAATCCACATATCTTGTCTGCTGTGAACTGTTAAAAATACGCACATTTCACACCATCTTCTTCTAGTGTTTCATGGCCTCAAGACAGTCTTGACCATTTAACCCGACTGCATCATGCTGTAATGGTATTTCAAAAGTATTTATTTCATTATACTATACATGTCAGTACACGACCAAAGTGCCCAGAAGAAACAAAAACCTACCTGACTTGAACTTGTAAAATAATAACGAAAGCACACCATTTACAATATTTTGAATCTGTGTTATCAAAGAGTAATGTTATAAAGAATGTGGTTCACAGGCCTGTAAGTTCTATCACCTGTGTGAATTTTGAGAAAACCAGTTCAAAAGTTAAAACACTCAAAGAAATTGAACAAGAAAATTTAAAACTTAAACACTTCACGGGAGATTGTGTCTGAAGAAGGATAAAACACAAACCTGTATTTTACCTTTTGACTGCAAAGTGTGTTTTAGTGCAGCTCAGGATTCAGGCTGAATAGTTAGCTGAGTACGGTAAATCTTGACAAATTGACTTCTATTTGCCAACTGTTGTGGCTGCAGTTTAACATTTTTTTTAATGTGGACTTATATTCTGTGACAAAACCTGGTGGGTCTATATGAAAAGTGATCTTTTAATGGCACGGCCTTATAAAAAGCTGTAATGGAATCTTGGCATACATGAAGGTAGTGGCAGAACTATTGATTCCAGCGAGGCCGGGATTTTGTCTTTCCTTTTTGGTACAAATCTTGAGCAGCTAGTCTGAAAAAGCTGATCAAAGCAAATCAGCCTTATTGTGTTTTCATCTCAACTCACTGTCATGGAAAATGCTGTAAGCAAGGTCTTTGACTGCAAAGAGTTACTCTTTGTGTAGCTCCCAACAGATTTTACTGATTCTTTGGGACTGGAGTGGTAAACATGGTCTTCTCTTTTGCAGCTGGTATGAGCCTGGCTCTCCATTTCCCCCTTTTAAAATATTGCTGTTCTGCAACTTTTTTCATTAGGTGCAGCAAGAAAACTTAAACTCTTAACGAGGCACAGAAGGAAGGAGGCTGTTTTCAGTTCTTTCCCATTTTATCTCCATACATTACAGCCAAAAGCTCACTCTGAGCATTTTGGTGGTAAGCAAATACTCATCATCTGTCTGGGTGTAATATCAATATATTAGCTTTTGTTTTAAAGATATTTGCCTATTCCTACTTTTATTCTAATAGTTCTTCTTTCATTTTTAGTTTCCCTCGCTAAGAGATATTTTCCACAGCCTTTATGGGTAAACACACCTGTACATGAATAACGATTATTTTCAAAAGTATTTGTAGCATTCAGCCTAACAAGGGGAAAAAACATAAATAAAAGAGTACAAATACATTTTTAACATACTAAATATTTCACTAAACATTTGATGATATTGAACAATTAACTAGATCAAAAATACTGTTAAAATGAAAACTGAACGAAATCTTAAAGGTTTGATTTGGTGTCAATGAAAATGCACTTAGACAAGTAATTATTTTGAATTTGCTGTTGCATCTCAGTTATTTCTTATTGTAAAAAATATTTTGCACAACTGTTTTCTTCCTCCTGCCTGATTGTCAACAGCATGATAACTGTAATTAGCAATACAAAAATCTTTTACACTATTCCTCTTTAAATACAGTAATTACATTTTTCAGGTGTGGACGCTCATATATTTTGATGGAGTTGCGGTAAAAAGCAGATGCTTTACTCTCACATTGAGAGAAGATACTGTCTGATAAATGGAGGAGGAATTACTCGGCTGGAAATATATTTAGCAAGTTAAAGTATGTTGCTGTATGTAGTACACTGTATTTTGCGAATGAAAATGCCAGGGATTTGGTCGAAAAAGTCAAGTTCCATACAGTTCTAAAGTTGTAATCCTTTTAGTACTGGGAAAAGATTCTGTCTTTCAGAGAGGTGGTTATTTATAGTGTTATATAAAGACAAACATTTATCTCACAATAAGATAAAATGTCAGTATAACTCTAAACTTGCCTAAATGTCAGAATTTGCATCTTTTGACCTACGCATTTTTTTCAAGTGTTTGTAAAAGTATGCGTTAGAACTGAGCTCATAGCAGTAATTGTGCTGGTAAACTAGCTCTCAGAGCCCTTAACCCACTCATAAGCCTTAGCGGTGCTGAGCAGCCTCCCCTGAGTCCCTCACCCCAGCCCCGTGGGTCTGGGGGCTCTAGTTCAGCTCAGCCTGGGGCCATCAGTCCTGGCCCTAGTCCTGCTGTGGGCGACTGGCCGCTGGCTCTCTCACAGCCCTGCCTGGATGCGCTGTCCTGTGGCCGATGTCCCATCCTGTCCCCTCAGGGAGCCCCTGTGCCCCCTGCCCTGGGGGCGCCGCTGGCCATCACCGCTCCTGACAGAGCTGGGGCCGTTATTTACGGCTCAGCACCAAGGCTGGTTGGCAGCCGAACGCCAGTGGGTGTCCATAGCTCTTCACAAACCCCTCACTGAGCCCCGTGTGAAAGACTGGGTAGACGTGGTGCTCAGAGATATGGGTTAGTGATGGGTTTTGTCAGAGTTGGGTTGATGGTCGGACTGGATGGTCTGAAAGGTCCCTCCCGACCTTGGCCATTCTAGGATGCTGTGATCAGCCCTATCACACAGCGTTTGCTTGTGGCTGCTGGGGCCAGGGGAGGTCTTCACTCTCACCAACTAGCAAAACTCTACCTTATTTCAAGGTTTTAAAAAAGGTGAGCATGTTTAAACGTATGTTTGTAAATAAAAACTTGTAGAATGTAAACAGCAAAGAGCTGCTTCTGTGGAGAGATGTTACGAGGAACTCGGATCTATTAATACATTTTACATGCTCTTTCCTTTAGGTGTGCTTGTAGCATACTCCATAGGTACGTTTTTACATGTAGGTACACATTAGCTGCCAAAGGAGTCTGTATTACGGCTTGGTGAGTTAAGACCTTAATTTTTCACTATGAGGTGGTGAGACCCTGGCCCAGGATGCCCAGAGAAGCTGTGGCTGCCCCATCCCTGGAGGGGTTCAAGGCCAGGCTGGACGGGGCTTGGAGCAGCCTGGGCTGGTGGGAGGTGTCCCTGCCCAGGGCAGGGGGGTGGAACGAGATGGTCTTTAAGGTCCCTTCCAACCCCAACCATTCTGTGATTCTATGAAGTACAATTATTATGGAATGGTATTGCACAGACTGAACTGCCTGCAATTCGCAGTATTTAATCCTGTTTATTCTTAAATCATGACAGATGAATCTTGCTGTTCAGCCTTAAAAAAAGAAGTCTTTTATCTCAGTTCCTAGTTTTGTATCTGACTGCTACAGAACCTTAGTAAGCAGTAGAGGCATTACAGAAGGTGGTTAAGAAGGTGGGTTAGGACGTGGGGGGATAAAATGAAACTTGGTAAAAGCGAAATTGTCTTAGACCTTGCAAGAAAAGTGAGCAGACAGGACCAAGGACTTGCAGCTCTGGGGAAAAAGACCTGGGAGTCCTGGTGGACAACAGGATGGCCATGAGCCAGCGATGGGCCCTGGTGGCCAAGAAGGCCAATGGCATCCTGGGGGGCATCAAGCAGAGCGTGGCCAGTGGGTNACAGGACTCTACGGACAGGCCAGGCGGGGGCAGCCCCGGGGGCAGGCTTGGCAGTGGTGGGGTCAGCGTGGTTCCCAGCCCGGTGGGTGGGTGGTGTTGGCCCTTCCTCGCCAGCTCCCTGCAGACGGGCAGCAGCCTGGCTTGCTCCTGTGCCCCAGTGGGGGAACCTGCCCTCCAGCCCCACTGAGGGCCACCACCCCCCCCAGGCTTGGGACACTCCCATGGGACCAGCACATGGAGCCTCGGCAGGGGCAACATGGGGGGAAATGGATAAAAAACGATTAAAAAAGCAAATAACACCAGGTGAGCCAAAGCAACCAACATCAAGAGCAATGGCAGGATACGCGTGGCAGGGGAAAGGTTTGTTATCTGCAACTTGAAGGCAGCTCCTTCCCCGGGGAATAGTCCTACTTTGTCCAGTTCAGTCTTTCTCTCCTAGAGACAGAAGTTGCTGCTGGAGGCATGAGGGTAATCTGGCAGCGCTTCTGCCCGGGGACGCATCTGGCAGGGGAGAGCCAGGCTCCCCCCCAGCACTGGGCAGTCTCCAGGGAGTCCCATGGGAGCGCTGGGCAAAATGCGGCGGCTTTCGGGCTAGAAGAGAGAGAAAACAGAGCATTTTGCAGTGCTTTACTAGTACTGATGGGGGTGATGCCCAGAGGAGGCTGGCACGTCTGCTACTGCTCTACCACCACCGATGGTACAGGGCTTTGGCAGTGACCCCATACACATCCCCACACCTTCCCCAAGTCCTCTCTCGCAAATGCTGACATGTCGCTTCATTGACAAGAGGCTGAAGGCGCAGAGAGGGCAAGTGCATCCAACCTCCTCAGCTGGCACTGATTTTCACCTACTGACCTGCTAACTGACCTTTGCAGAACCTCATGAAAACCTCAAGAAACTCTCTCTCCAGAAGTGGCAATTTAACAAACCACATGGAAACCGGACTCAGAGGAAGCCACATTCTGAAGGGAAGAACCCACACTCTGGTCTTTTCTTGTTCAACTCCTGGTGCAAAGAAAAGCCCCTAAAATCTTCCTTTCTGGCCATGCCCCAGCTAGAGCAAGGTGACTCCTGCGTACTGACCAGACAGTGCGTGCCTCCCTGTGCTGAGACCCCCAGGGAAACACCAACACAGGAAATACCAAGTATGAGGGTGGAGAAAGGCCCTTACCCTGTGCCTGCTCTCCCAGCTCAGCGCGGAGGCACACATCCCATAGGAGTTCTCAGGAATCTCCAATGCACTGCCGATGCTCCCAAAAGGCTCTGCAGCTGAGCTTGGAAAAGGGTGCTGGGTTATGGAGGGAACTGGGCTCAGCTGCTTGTTGGGATTAAGCTGGTACGAGGAGGAGGGGAAAAAAACGGAGCATGGAGACATCTCTTCCTGGGTCACGCCGCTGCCCACAGTTTCCATGCTGCGTAATCTCTTCAGGTTAAAGCGTACTGTTGGCGTGCCGGGCCCTGGACCCAAGCAGCCCTGGTGCTGGGAGACCAAGTCTTGGCTGGTGACATAAAAACCAGGCTGAGCTGGGGACCCCAGGAGGGGGGAAACATAGTCCTGCCATGGGCTGGGGCTGCCGCTAGGAAGGAGGTGTGGAGTGGAGTCAGGGCTGTGGCTGCACAACCCGTTCATTGGCAAGTGGCGGTGTTTCGGCTGGCTAGGTGGTCGCACGCAGCCCTGGCACTGGGAGAAGGGCTGGTGAGCATCTTCTTGGGTGGGATGCATTGCCGGCAAATCACCTTCCAGGTGCTGGTCCCTACGTGGCTCCTGTGGGCAAGGGGCTCCTGGGGGTGACTCGGGAACCTCGTCCCATGGGGTGCCCCGTGCTGGCTGGAGGAAATGGAGCAGACCTTCCTCCCCGCCTGGCCTCCACTGCAAGCCATCAGATGGCTCTTCCTCCGTGGCCGGTTCTGGCAGCAGTGGGGGCGGCTGCCCCAGTGCAGCGTGGAGGGGGTGTTCCCCCAGCAGGGCAGGGGGCCGGCCTGGGGCAATGCCGGGCTGCACCCCCTGCTGGGGCAGGTACTGCGAGACCCCATCCTCCACGTGGGCCTGGGACGTAGGGACACCACCACACGTGCTCGGGGATGTGCCTGGCAGGGGACAGACCTGCTGTCCTCCCTCGTGCTTCTTCACCAGAGTGGGGTGAATGTAGGAGAGCACGTCGTTGCTGGTGAGGCAGTTGTTCAGGGATGGGGGGCGGTCAGGCTCCGTATTGACCATCACCATTTTCTCATCCAGCAGCAGGAGCTCCAGGTCTTCGGCGTTCAACCCCAGGCCCTCCAGCGCACTGAAGAGCTCGTTGTTGGAACAGCTCTCATCACTTTTAATTGAGAGCGAGTCCAGGGTGGCCAAGACAGGGTCCTCCTGCTGCAAATCCACCAGCTCCTCTTTGCGGCTGTCCCCACTTGAGGAAACTGGAGCAGCGCGCATGTTCCAGGCATCTCCTCCTGCACTCAGCGAGGACACATCCTCCAGGTGGTCCATGAAACTGCCGCTGAAGGAGCAGTTAGGTGCAGGAGCTGGATGGGAGACGTACACTGCCTTGTCCTGTTGCATCACGGCGCCCAGCAGAGAACTTGGGTCAACACCATCCTTCTGGGAGCGCCCTCTGTGGCTGTGGAAGGTCTTCTTGGACTTGCTGGCTTTCCCTTTGCTCTGGAAAGGGTCAGGGAAGCCTGGGAGAGGGTAAGCACTTTTGTATAAGAGCGCCTCTCCTGTAGCAAAGGTAAAGGGAAGATGCATGGACCGTTTCCGAAGGTGCTCTCCTCCTTCTTCATCTCTGCAGGGCAGAAAGAGGAGACTGCAGCTTGCAAGTGCACAAACGCACCCCGTAAAGTGCTTCTGCAGTGGATAATTGTGATTCCTGCAAGCCAAAGCCCCCTTGCTACCACCAGCATGCATGTATCGAGCAAGTACTACACGTATATACATTTACATGTGCATTTACATACAAACACACACACAAAATATTCTTCTACATACACACATAAACCCACACATCTGTAGCATAACCAGGGTGGGTTACGCAAAAGGCTAACAGAGCTCTGCCAGACAGAACTCACACCTTTGCCCTGCTCATCTATGCTGCAGCCACCCCTTATGATGGGGACGTCTGGCTGCTGCCATACGGCAGCCGCATTTGAGGTCCTTGATGCTCTCTTGATGCTAGGGAGCAGCCACCCGTCTCCCCAGTGTAAGCCTGGAGCAGTACCCAGGACGCCGGGGCAGGGATGTGAGGTGCGGGGCACTGCTCGGCGTTCTCCCTTATTTGCAGGGTGGCCTTGCAGAGGGGGAGGTGGCTGAACAGCGTCAGTCCACAGTATCCTACGGCTGCTCCTTTAAAAGGCACAAGAAGCAACGATGAATCGAACATGCTGCCCTGCTCGGGGTCTCCCAGAGCCCACGCCAATGGAAAAAGCCGAAAAGCCAGCCTGTCCCCAGCCCAGCACTTACACGAGAGGTCTCTGCGTGACTATGATGTACTCAGGCTTGCCGTTCTTGCAGACAAGCCGCGCGTTGGCCTGCACCCACTTCCAGCGGTTCTCCTTTGTCAGCAGGCGGAAGACCGTCAGGCCGCTCTCACCCGTCTTCATCACTGCCGGGAGGAAGCACGTGTGCCGAGGGCTGTCGGCACATCACCAGAGGCAGGGCTGCCTCCAGCAATGCTGCCACTTCCAACTAGGATAAGCAGGTGGCATCACAGCAGTATCAAGGCTGGCACACGCAAGGGACACCATCCCAACTAAATACCCCTCACTACACACCACCCCAAGCTCCCTGCAGCCACCAGAGCTTCACAGCAAGGCATAAAGCGAAGCATCCTGTAAGGAAAGAGCTGCCAGGCTTGACACGGCAGCCAACGGAGCTGCCCATAGCCCAGCCCACCCCTCAGCCCCAGAGGTGGGCATGAGGGACCAGGGAAGGGACTCTTACTCCTGACGTGGTTCTCAGCACAGTACAGCATGTCGGCAGCGTGGACAAACTGGTAGCCGGTGCCGCACACCCGCAGCTCCGCCTCGGTGTAGCCTAAAACAATCTTCCCCCTGCGGGAGACCAAGAATGCACCAAGCTCAGAGGCAGAGCCAAGGTGGGACGTCACCCAGGCAGGGTATGGGCCAGCATGCTGGAAGCGGCGCAGCGTCACCCCTCAAATCGGCTCTGATGCTTACTTGGCATCGCACGCCACGGGGGTGAAGTCCAGCTTGTGCTTTGTCCTGAAGATCATGTTCTTGGTTCGGATCTGCAGGATGGATGGGGGCTGCAAGGGGGTGGAGATAGCGAAGAGAGCGAGCTGGGGTGGCAGTGCCGACCCGTCTTCAGACCTTCTGTTCTGCCCGTGAAGGAATTTCAGCCTGCCTTGAAGGTTTAAAGCCTGGCAAGAGAAGAAAAGCTCAGTGTCACATGGAAAACTGGGTGGAGAGAGAAGAGAGGGAGAAGAGCTGCATGGAAAGCCAGCCATCTCACTGCGGAGTCGATGCAAATAGTCCCTTGCAACTTGTCCCTTGCGATTCCAGCGCTACCTACTAAAACAAGGATCAAAGCGCTGCAACGCTGCGCTCCCTGCAGCCACAGCCCGCTGCCGGCCGGGGGCTCGCACGCAGGGCAGCTGTAGGACCCAGCGCATGCTGCAGCTGCATCAGGGCATCGCACAACGCACGGGCTGCTTTGCATCTTAACCGAGCTCTGTCACAGCCCCAGCAGGGGTGATTTCTAAAAATCAGACAACCAGGACCTCGTACTGAGTTTCCAAACTGGAGCAGGATGAGAGAGATGAGCAGCATTGTTACACCCACAGGGTGAAGGTAAGAATCCCGTTAGCTCGCGGCAGAGAGAAGGAGGGATGGACACCACCTGCTTGGTCTTAAGAGGTGCCTTTAACACAAAAACCTGGCAAAAGCACTTTTGTTCGAGCTTCAGCATCTCTGAAAAGAGAGGAGAGAAATAACCCACGCGAAGAGGTTGTAGGTACGGACCAAACCTATGAAAAGCAGCTGTCACGGTTTCGGCTGGGGTGGAGTTAACTCTCTTACTAACAGCTGGTGAAGTGCTGTGTTTTCGATTTAGGATGAGAATAATGTTGATAACACACTAATGTTTTTAATTGTTGCTAAGCAGTTAAGGCCTTTTCTGCTCCTCACGCTGCCCTGACAGCGAGTAGGGAGCGCACAAGAAGTTGGGAGGGGACAGCTGACCTCAACTGACCGAAGGAAGGGACATTCCATACCATGCGATGTCATGCTCAGCATAAAGCTGGGAGAAGGAGGAACAAATGGGGGGGGACATTCAGACTTACAGCATTTGTCTTCCCAAGTAACCATTACACATAACGGACCTGTGCTTTCCTGGAGATGGCTGACACCTGCCTGCCACTGGGAAGTGGTGAATTAATTTCTTCGTTTGCTTCGCTCGCATCAGCGGCTTATGCTTTACTTATTAAACTGCCTTTATCTCAACCCACGAGTTTTCCTTATTTTTCCTGACTCTTTTTCCCATCCCGCTGGCAGGCGGGGAGAAGTGAGCGAGCGGCTGCGTGATCCTAGTTGCTGGCTGGGGTTAAACCACGACAACATCAGAAATACCTCCTTGTTGAGACAGGCAGACGCTGCACAGGGCAGAAAGGAGCGCTGGGTCTTTCGAGGCCAACTAATGTGCTCCAGCAGTGGCACGGACCCCTCGGGGTGAGCCTGCTGGGGAGGTCGCAGTGTGGGTCTGTACTCACNGTGATCCTAGTTGCTGGCTGGGGTTAAACCACGACAACATCAGAAATACCTCCTTGTTGAGACAGGCAGACGCTGCACAGGGCAGAAAGGAGCGCTGGGTCTTTCGAGGCCAACTAATGTGCTCCAGCAGTGGCACGGACCCCTCGGGGTGAGCCTGCTGGGGAGGTCGCAGTGTGGGTCTGTACTCACCAGGAAGCCAGAGGAATGATCCAGGAGGCAGCGAAAGCGGCACACGAAGCTCCTTTCCAGAAAGGAGGAGTTTTCTGGGGGCAGCTGATCTGGCTTGTAGGCGACAGCAGAAGAACCGAGACTCTTCCCCCCTGTAGGAGAGAGGGACCGGGAAAGAAGCAAGCAAGGATGCCCAGCGAGGGCTGGAGGTCCCCAGGATCAGGAACTGAGTCAGTTTTGCAGAGCATATCAACGGAAACTCAGGGAAAGCCGCAATGTTGGGATGAAGTTAGAGCTTGAGCCACAAGGACACAAGCCCCGTGCAAGCGATGGCAAGGAGCTGGGCTCCCCGGCATACAAGGGGAGCTACGCAGCTCGTGCCTACCAGGATGCCTGGCTCCCAGCCTGCGTTTACCTTCTGCAGAAGGCTCACCCTCGGGAGCACGGGGTGGGCTGAGGGCCCAGTGGAGGTTGCGCCTGAATTCCTGCTGGTCCTCCGTGTGAATCAGCTCAAAGACGCTCTGGTGCATGACATCTGTCTAAAGGGAAAAAGCAATGCGTGAGCTCTGTGGCCCGCCCCCCAAGGCACCAGTTTTCACGTCCCACCTGGAAACAGCCTGTCACAGCCCCAGTCGGCCACATCTCACCCAGTTTCCCCAGTGCTCAGCTAGGGCCCTGGCTGAATGAGGTCTGACACTTCCATCAGAGCTGATGCTGGTGGGAACAGACGGCACACCTGGCTCTAACGTCCCCTTCTCCATGTAGGGCCCCTCCCCATCCTAAAGAGACATGAACATCAGCAATACAGCTCCCCTCTGACAAACTTGTCCCCGTAACGTGATGTCCTTCAAAATCCTAGTGCTGACTTATAGGATGAGATGAAAAACATGGGTTTTGGAACAAAACAGCAGCCAAGCCACCCCAGCCCGACACCGTTGCTGAGAGAACAGGGCACATGCTCTGGGACTTGCTCCCTCTGCCCAGGTGGACAGTCCTTACCTGCCCCGGATGCTGGGGAAAGCCAGCTGTGCGGGAGCAACACCGAACCGCACTAAAAGACTCTAGGTAAGACCCGCTTCCCTGTAAACCTGACCTAGTGCCTTCTAGGTTACTTGGGTGCTCAGATAACCACAAAGCATTGGAGCCGTGTGGGATTTGCTAGGGGTCACCTACAGGAGTGGGTGCCCAAAGGCAGACCGGGCAGAGAACTGCAGACATCTACCACGGCATCACAACCTCACCGCCTGTCAACATCGCTGCTGGAAAGCATCTGTGGGCTACTGACGTCGCTTTGACACCTCCCCATCACCACGTCTGGCAACACGGGGTCCAAATTCACAAGACCAAGGAAAAGCCCCACGCAGTCCCCCGAGACTCTGTGATCCCTTGCAGAGCTTCCTCCTCGCAGGGAGCTTGCGGCTATTCTCCACCACCAAGGAAAAATCCACTCTGCAAACCCACCACAGCGAGTCAGAGGCGTCTCACCAACCTGATGAAATCCCAGATAGTCCTGAATTGTGTGCGAGGAGTAAAATATCAGTCCTTCCGACGTCACCACCAGCACGAAGCCGTTGAGCGCCTAGGGGAGAGAGGAGATGGGCAGGTACCTGCCACATTCACATCACACTTTTCCAGCTGGACGGCGAGTTTCATTGTGTTCAGCCCCTGGTCACCCAAACCCTGGCTGATCCCAGCTACCACGCAGCTGAGCCGCTGCCCCAGCAAGAGAAAGGTGTGTGAGAAGAGACAAAGCACGGGGAAACCTGGAAGGAAAGGAAGCTTTTCCCAATGGCATCTCTCTCTTGCAACACTGGGTTAGGCCCTGGCTCTCACCAAAGGCACCGATGCACTTTTCAAGCAGCTTTTTAGCTTCATGCCCTTCCTTCAGGATGGGAACAGCACCAGAGCCTTCCATCCTGGCAACTGTCTCTTCCGCACGTACCTTGCCACGGTGTCAGAGCACACGTAGCCAAAACACAGGTTTTTCGCAGACCTCATGAGTCTGCTCTACCTAGCAGAGGTCAAGGTCTGCAGCTCATTCTCAGATTATCCTCCTCAGATGTGCCTCTCAGATTATCCTCTCCGATATCTCCCTCCGAAGTCTGGAGGGAGAAAAACAGGGATCAACACCTCAAGAAGAAAACTCATCAAGAAAACGGACGGTACCTTACGCTGGGTCTGGTCCCTGGATTCGGTGGAAAAGGGCAGAATCACCGATTGACTTCAAAGAACCTTTTCCTTCCGGCAAGTAAATGATTCACCCCCAGCACACAACTGGTAACAACCTGCTGCAAGAAACTCATCCAACCTGCACAGCACCGTCCTTCCAAAGCACCGTATGAGCAAAAGGACCGAGCATCAGTGTCTGCGGGGTAAAGGGGTGTCTGCAGCCACCCATGCCCGGGACGTACCCCCAGCCACACTGCTCTTCCTCTGGAGCTCTCTCTCTGCACGGTGTACGGATTTACACGAGGCAAACACTCCATCCTGGAGCACGTGCTCATTTGTGCACACATTTGTGCACCCAAACAGCCTGAACGCCGTGCTGTGTTTTGACAAAACAAACACTCGAACTGCTTTGCCCATGCAAGCTCGACGTACTAAGCCTTCCTCGCAGAAAATAGCAAATGCAGCCATCAGGCTGCAGTTTCCAATGTATTTTTAATGCGACACAACTTACATATTTTACAGCTCACTGGCCCTTCCATCCTCTCCTCAAGCTCCAGGACTGCAAAGTCAACAGCCAAGGGAGCATTGTTTTGCCAGGCAGGAATGGGCTGAGTTGATCGGAGCCTCCATCTTCCTCAGAGGGGCTTACTTCTTCCAGCTTTAGAAATTTAGGAGGTGGTTGGTGTTTTTTCTGAGCCAGCAGCACGAGGGCTGGCAGAACAGGAGCCGGGAGGTGCTGGCTAACAGTGTGCTTCGCACCTAGAGATCCATGAAGATTGGAAGATGCAGAGGAGCTTCCCTACCAGTTTGTGAGTGCAGCTGCTGTCCCAGGAGCCCTGGCTTTTAATCCCTGCTCTCTGGCACCAGGCAGGAGCTGATGCACGTGAAAGCATTGCTAATACAGGCACGGGCAGGATCCAGGGGAGGCCCCCAAAGCGCCGCAGGCACTGCAGCAGCCTTTGCCAACCGCAGGGGGCAAGCCCCAGGGGCACAGAGCCTTGTCTTTTGAAGACCATGTCACCACCTTGCCAGGGCTGGGAGCAGGCCCACAGGAGTCTCCTCGGACCCCGAGTGGTAGGTAGGCATCACTGTGTGAATCCGTTTCCCCAGCTCTGAATACATCCCCATAGACTTCCAGTGAACACCTTCAAGCCCACAGTGCTGCCCAAGAACAAAGGCCAGGAAAACCCAAGAAAACCACCAGTTTAGCTCTCCAGAAGCCGAATAGCTTTCAGAGCCGTGACAGCACCATTTGGCTACCCCTCCCTAAGGGCAACAGGTCCCTGTGGGGATGCTCCTGCCAGCATGAAGCAGGAGCCCTCCAGAAGGCAGGGGTCCTCCTGCAGCGTGGACTCCAGAAGCCCTGTGTCTGTCCAAGGCCAAAACCATCCCGTACCACTAACCTGGCTGCAAGTAGGGAAGCCAGAGTAGCCAGCCCTGACCTGCTTCCCCCACTTCATCATGTATAGCCATCAGGATTAATTAGGGTCTAGCATGTAGTTTCAGCCAAGTCCAGCTATTGTTGCTGCCAACTCCTGTTTCATTGTCCAGTTCGGTGTTTCTCCCCCTTCTCCTTCCCTTTATTCTGGGCACAAATGCTCTCTCTATTTCCTGGGGTTGATCTCAGTGTGTGGGAATCTGCCACAGAGGTTAATTGGTGCTGCCAAGTGCACTTTAACCCTTTGAGCAGCTTCGGAGGCATTGCTTTGCCATGGCAGCGGTAAGGGACATCTTGCAGCACTCTGTCCTTCCCCAGCAGGCTGATTGAATACCCTGCAGCCAGTGATGTGTACCTGCATCCCTGTGTACCTGCATCCCTGTGTACCTGCGTTGCTGGGCACCTGGGCAGAGGTGGCCCACCCTGGTCTCAGCCTTCCTAAGCCTCGGCCCCGTTCGAGGGCTTTTCATGCTTAACCCCCCATTTAAGATACCTCCCTCTGCTGAGATTGCTGCTGGAGACAGCCTCGGTGAAAAAGGACAGGCCAAAAAAGTGAAGCTGGAAAATTAGAAGAGGGGGAAGGGAAGAATCAGGGTGGACCGAGAGAGGACACAAAGGAAGTTTGGACGTCGAAGGTGACAGACCAGGCAGAAGTAGTTTTTTTAAACATGTAGGAGTATTTCTTCGTGGCACGGAGGCAGGTTCTGAGCCCCTGCTGTGTCCAGGATCATACAGACGGGCCCCTGGATGAGCCAAACGTAAACCCAGATCTTTTAACACCCAGCTTCATACCTCTACAAGGATGACATCAAATTGATGAGCAGGACATCAATCCCTGGCAAGCCCTGCTGAGCACTGTTTTGTTATATTCACAGCAGAAAACCCCCAGGTTTTTTTGTTATTAACCACCTTGGCTTTAGCATTTCTCTCACTAGACACTGAGATCCTGGCCCCCTCAGGTTCAAGCAGGACACGAATCATACTTACTGCTAGGAGCTAAGCGAGCCTTTTGGAAAGGAGCTGGGGCTGACCAGCATGCTCGCCCCACTCTGGACAACAGCCAGGCAGGGGACAGTGCTGCAGCTCATGCTTTGGGTGCCAGGTGGGGAAGGAAGGGGAGACCCGTGTCCTCGCAGGACCTTGTGCTGGTGGAGCATGACCTCTTCCTATTCACCATGCATGGTTTGGAGACAGGAGGTCATCTCCCAGCATCTCTGAATAAGCCATGAAAGCAGTAGCCTCAGCCCAGCCATGCTGCAGCATCACCAGCATTGCCTTCAGCATCAAAGGAGCCAACTATTCGCCTCTCGCAGCGTTCCCAGGACACATCCATGTACCCTGTGTGTATGGGCTGAGTGTATGGCCCATCAGCACCTATCGATGTACACGATGTCACTGCCTGAAAACCAGGGAAGACTTCCACGACATTTTCTTCTCTGTTTTCTCCAGCGTTTGGACAACATCCCTGAGCTGGGACCAGCGTGCCCATGTTGAAAACCACACTCAAAACGTCTTGCTCTGCCTGGCTCCCGTGTCACACCTACGGCCCTTTTGACACACGAGGGCAGAGAAGCAGAAGAGCTGAATCTCCGTGGCCAGAAGTTGAGCACTGCTTCCAGGGAGACGGAGGGGGTTCTGACACCCAAACAATTTACAGGTGACAATTTTCGCCAGGAAGGGTGGGAAAAGGAAAGGAGAAGCGACACAGTTTCTGCACCAGAGACCTGAAGAGGTCTTGAACCTCTGCTCAGCCAGAAGCACTCTGAGCTACACTATGTGAAATCGCTGCTTCATCAGAACAGCCTGCCATCAGTTACACGACAGCCTGCTCTTTGGGTAAAATTCAAAGGAGCTGGAAAGGGGACAAAAGGAAAAATCCCTCTGAAGGCATCTGCCAGGGATAGGTGGCCAGCAAGGAGCACTAACCTGTAGGAGCAGCTCGCCCTCTGGTACCGCTGCCGAGCCCGGAGCTGGTCCATTGCTGCAGTCTCCATCCCTCTCCACCTCTTTGGCACCATGATTCTTTAGAGCAACTGCACGAAGCAAAGGGAAAGGACTTCAGTGCTGCAGTGACACGGGCAAGTCACCACCACGAACATCCAAAACGAGGAACCTGGCTGCAAAGCTGGCCAATGCACTGCCAGGGGAAGCTGCGATGTACCCTTAGCTTCACCCCTCAAAAGACTTGATTTTAACAGGACATTTTTTACTCACCCAATACCCTCAACTACTTTTTTGTCTTCTCATTTTTTTTCCCCTCCCAGACCTTTAACAACTAATATCCTCTACTTCCTTCCCCCTCCGACCTTTGAAAACCTACAAGAGCGGTTAAAGCCAGGGATCAGAGAGGCATCAGCAGAATAACTACGAGGACCTGTGTTTATCAGCAAGTACCTGCAACCAGTAGCATGAAAGGACGCTTTAGTGACTCTCACCAGCTGCCAATCTCTCTTATCATTTAGCAACAGCAACCATGCAGGTCCCCGCTCGTGTCCCGATGCGGACATGGGGCCAGTGCCTCACACTCCTCCGTGCAAACAGCCCGCGCCAGCCCTCGGTGCCACACCACGCGCTCCCCGCCGGCTCCTGGGGCACGGCGGCAGCTCTCTTCTTACCGGGGCAGTCACTGCACCCAGCGTTTCTTCGCAATGCTGAACAGATCGGCTCGTGCATGCTCCAACTCCGAGAAGGACAGCCGGCCAACAGCAGCAAAAGCCTGCCTTACGCGAAAGGCATTGCAGCAAACCCCACTCTCTTCCGGGATAAGGAACATGCCAGTTTGAAGGATACAATCTGGATAGTCCAGTCGATGATGGCTCATTAGAGTTAAGCAACATAGCGGGTTAGTTCAATCAAATTAAGGCAAGCCACAGCTCACAGTGGGAGAAAAACAACATGGAAAAACGCACACATGGACACAGATGCGGACACCCGAGATCGCAGGCAACCTAATAGCGATCAATGCACAATAAATACGGATGAGAAAACCCGTCACTCAGTTTAACTAAACGATTTGCCCGTAAATGTTGTTCTCTCCCTGAGAGAACAAATCCCAGTGATATTTTAGGGTGGATAATATATAAAAGTAAGTTAACTACAGGCCTGTGCATGGCAGGCCTGCCCAGGAGGCAGAGGAGAATATAGCAAAGCCGTGAAGCCTCTTGCAAGCCAGGACTGAAGGTGGCATTTGGCTGCCGATAAACCAGCTGCTCCCACCGGTCCTCGCGAGGAAAGGTGTGATGCACCAGCAGCAGCTACCACTGCAGCCTGCCCTTGCTCCTGCTCAGAGAGGGCAAAAGCTCTTTTGAAATTGCTTTTCCCAGCTCCTGGGCTCCATGTGCCAAGGAGCTGCCATGCTCAGATGCGATGGGAGCATCAAGTGGACCCTGGAAATAATTTAACAGCCCATTTAGCTGTCAGCGGGAGCAAAGCCACGAGCCGAGACAGAGCAGCAAGACAGAAGGCACATGGCACCAGCCACCAGCGCATAAAAAATAACCCAAACAGGCTTTGTAACACTTGGCTCCCCTTGTGCTTCGCCAAAGCAGCTGCTGAAACTCAGCTCCTCCATCCACACGGAGCAGATCCTGAAGGACCTCAGCTCCTGCGTGCAGAAGCTCATGGCTGAGCAGCTTCCCAGCCACTGCAGAAGGCGGATGCTCCAAATGCATCTCTGAGCCTTCCAGGACCCCAGCAGTGCCCGTCACTCACAGGGCGGCCACGAGCAGAGGGGCTCCTTCGGGCTCCAAAGTGGAGTCCCCCCCATCTGTCAGCATCTCTCTGCAAGCACGCAGCAAGAGCGTGCTGTCCCCTGCAGACCTGCTCTCTTCCACTGGCAGGGCTCACCTTCCATCCCAAAATCCTCCGCATCCTCCGTAGCTGTTTGCCAAGCACTGGCTCAGAGCAGGTGGGAGCAAGGAAAGATGCTGTGGTCTGCAGAACCTTACTGGGATGCACGGGAGGCTCTGGGGACAAAACGCACTTCCACCAGACACAGGACCACCCCAAAGATCAACTCTGCTCCGTAACCAAAAAGCAAAGCTTGTCCTGGTTCCAATATGGCTTTTAAGGAAAAGAAAAAAACCTAAAACTGATACAGCAGCAAACCCCCCTGCTTCTGGGAGGTCTGGGAAATTCCCCTCAGGCTCAGCCTGCAGGGATTATTTCAGGAGCTATTTGAACACCGAGGGGCTGACAGCCCGGGATTAAGTTTACGGCACGTGTTTGTACAACAGTGGGTCGGTCCAAAGCGTGCTGGGGTGGACACGCACACTCTGCCATCTCCCAGTTGCTCCCCGAAGGTCACCCCGCCGCGAGCGCTGCTGCCCAGGACTGTCTGGGGTCCCCCGCCTGAGTCAGAGCCCCAGGAGGCTGCACAAAATCCCGGGCACGCCGAGCAGCGTGCCAGGAATGGCAGCCCCATCGCCCCGGGAAGGGTCCTGGGGTGTGGATGGAGCCGGTTCCTGGCAGTGCCCTTCCAGCAACTCGCTTTTCTGGGAGCAAAACGTAGGAGTTATGAATTATTAAAGGTCTTCAGTCCTCCTCTGCAAGCTCCCAGGCTGCTGCGCTGGAGGTGCAAGATAAAAATAAACCTGCACGGTAGAAGAGCAGCTAAAGGGTGCTGCCCTCTGCTCCGGGGTCTGAGGTAATGGTTTGGTATTTCCCCATAAAAGGAAAAATTGATCACAACTGCTGCCTGAAAATAGACTTTGCTGTCAGCGTCTGGACTGCTCCTATGCTGTGGGGCCAGAGAAAAAGAAGTTAAAATCAGAGAACGGCCCACTCTCCTCCACACAGATGCCTGCCACCAAACCCAGCCTGCTCCTGCAGGATCGACCCACCGGGGTCTCACATAAACCAGAATCCTTGTGGGGGTTTTCCCGTGACCTTCACCAAACAGCGTGTTTTCCATCCGAGTCACCCAAGGAACCCCGAAGATGACCTGCTCTCAGCTGCAGACGTCTCAGGCTGGCCTCCTGCCTGGTGTCCCCCAGCTTTGTCTCTCCATAAATAGCCCCGTGCAGCCCCTCGGGTCAGCAATTCAGCAGAACTGTCACAGCGCATCAGCCCGACGGAGCGGAGATGAGCCGGAGAGCCGCTGCAGCATCCTCCCTGCCGCGCGGCATCCTCCCCTCCTGCCCGGCTACCCCGGGGAAGGGACAGGCAGGAACTGAGCAAGGAAAAAAGGGGAAAAAGGTGAGACAAGGCGCAGTCCTCACCCTCACGGCGGGACCGGTGACAGACATTTGCAAGGGGGAAAAGGAAAAAAAAACCCCACAAAAACAACCAAAGAGAGAACTGGTTTTTCCTGGGCTCCCTCACTCTGGCCACCAGCATCACCTTTGCTGCTGGCAGCTGTGGGAGGAGGAAGGTGAGGAGAGAGAAGCTGCTCACCTGGAAGCAGCAAGCCTCGCACATTTTTCCTGTTATTTCTTCAAAGGAAAAAAACCCCAACTTCTGCCAGGACCCGCAGGCTATTTTGCCACAAAAACCCTTTTAGTGAAGAGGAAGAAAATCTCCATCCCAGCCTGGCCCCATCTCCAAGGAAGGAGCTCCCTGCTTGTCCCCCCCTGGGAGCAGGAGGGCTGGGGGGGGCAAAGGGGGTGGGTTTCCTCCCTCCATCCCCAGGACAGCACTTCCCTGGGAAGCTATTTCACGTGACGCTGAAGGGACACCTTGCCGACGACCAGGTTTGCCCGTGAACTCCTGAACCTGCCAGGGCTTTGTAGCCCCGAGAAATCTCTGCACCAACAAGCGGGTATTAACATTTTTGAGAGGATATCTCCCAGCCCCCTTCCCTCCACACAGAAAAACCTCTAAGTGGGAGCAGGGTTTCCCTTCGGCGGCGGAACTGCAAAGGAGGAAAACGAGATGACTTGGTCCCAAACCCATTCCAGGTGTCGATGCAGGAGAAGCAGCAGAAGGAAAGCCAACAGCTTCACGGTTCTTCAAGAGCAGCAAGGGGTCCTGTCTCCTCACCACTGCATTTAAAGGAGGCGAGGAAACACTGAACCCAGCTGCAAGTGACGGCAGGGACCTCTATCTGCAAGGCAATTATTAGTCTGAGCAGGTCTCGAGGGGGGAGACAGAAGAGGGGTTTTGGTAATGGTGCTCCCTCAAGCCTTTTGCCGTAGGGCTCAATGCCCCAGTGCGTATCAGTCACTCTCCAGGGGAAGGAGAGATTGGCTCATCTACTTGTTAATGAAATTGCCTTCTATCCACCTCTTTCTTCCTGTCATTTGTGGCAATTCCCTGAAATCTGCCACTCACACAGCAGTAAAAACCTCACTGTGAGAGATCTCCAGATCTTCCTTTTCCACCCGCCTCTCGGTCTCCGAGACCCTCACGGGCAGAGGGACACGCAGCTCTGCTTGCTCCTTGGTACCCATACTCCTCACATTAAGTAACCCCTCAAAATTGTTTTCCTGCACTTTGTTACAAAGAAGAAAATAAAAATATGGAAATTTAGAAAAAAACCTCTTCAAGTGTCTTTTGAACGAACTGAGGTTGTTTCATTTCTAATCTAAAACTTTGAATCGAGAAGAGTAATGTAAACAGGAAAATGGTTTCTCCCCAGCCAGAATGGTATTTTCCTTTCAAAAATAAATAAATAAAGGCTTTCCCCCACCTTACGAAGAGTTTTGCTGACAAGCTCACAGAGGTGGCAGGTCACCCCGGCCACAACCCCCTGGCAGTGTGGGGGCAGGGGAGTTCCCTTCCCCACCGCAGCAGGCTCAGGTTGCTCATATCAAACACCACCCATCTCTGCCGATGAGAATTCTGCTGGGAATTCCGCAATTCTCCAGTGAAACCAGCACAAGAGCTTTTACTTCCACTGGTGGGAGCCCCACAGGTGACAGGGCTGCAGCTCAGCAGGAGCACTCAATGCAGAGAGCAGCAGCTGGATGCAAAATTTGGCCCAAACGCCTTCTTGATGGCCACGCTCAGACCCGTGGAAAGCTAAATTGCTGTTGCGAAGGCAGGCGAAGGACTGCCATCTCCCCCCTTGGCTTCTCCGATGGCACCTCCGTTGTCAGCATGCCAAATCCGATCGTTGCTCTGTCATTTAATCCACGTGTTTTACTGCAAGCTTACACGTCTGCAACTATTTTGGGAAGCAAAGAACGGGAACACGCACTCAGTAAAGTATATCCCATTCTGGGATATTTTATTTTTAATTGTCCAACACGAGCTGAGCTCTTCCTAGCCAATGCAAAACCATTCCACTTCCGCATACAAGTAAGACAGCAAATTTCACCATCAGCTCCTTTGGTACAGAGTATTTGAAACGCATCAGAAGGAAAGAGCACCACGGAAATGGTGAGAGAAGCGGGCAGAGATTCGCTGAAACCAGGCAGCGGGGCCGTCTCCTCCCCAAATTGCCGAACCATCAGTTGGTCTCTCACCACTGAGCTGCACAGAGCCCATTTTCTAGCAGCTGGCAAATAAATACTTCCTGAATTTCCCTTTGCTTATTCATAATGGATGCTACGGTTTTACTTTCCATTTCATAAAACCTGCCACAGCTGCCCGTCGACGCAAATTTTGTTAAATAGATGAATTATTTATCCCTTGCCTGAACGGTATGGCTACACCGCCTTCCATGAGCACGCATGGTGAATAATGGATACCCTGTTAAAAGATCTAATTGCACTTTTAAAAGCAAAGAGGCTTCGACTACGCGTAGCTTTCTGTTGTGTCACCAAAGGCGCCTGGGTCTCAAAGGGAGAAGCACGTGCAGAGGTTTAAACGAGGACAAAGAGGACAAGCACCGGCCAGGCTTTCCCTTCTTCTGGCAGCATGGACGGCAGCTTGAACCCTCCCGCTCCCTCCAGGAGCTTTAGCTGTGCGTCATCCCAGCTCAAAACCTTAACCTGGAGTTTCTTGCCAGCTCTGCTCCCGTCTTTACGTTTGAAGGAGCCTTGAGAGACCCCGTCTGCCCGCAGGCAGCAGAGCCGGCAGCCGCCCAGAGCCACCAGGATCTCCAACAGTTTCCTACAAGCTGCTCTCATGAGACCCAGGGAGAAATACTTGGCAAGGAAAGCACACAACAGGAAAATTGCCTACCTAAGGGAAGTCACAAGACTTCCCCAGCTTAAAGTGCTCCTCCAAGGCCAGCTCATTACCTAGGGCAATTAAGAGAGCAGGGTGATCACAGGACCAGGCTTTATTTTCTTAAACCATCTCTTAGGCTTTACTGCTGCAGCTATTTGCAGTACGCGGCCCAGCAGCTCATAAGGAGGGAGAGCAGATGAAGTGAACAAACGAGCAATGTCAGTCATCTCAAACCAACCATCCATCAGTAAATGCACGTCCCCATCTCGCACCTTCACCCCTAAGCAGAGGTTTCTGGGACACAGTTATATGGTCTATAACAACTCTCTAATTTAAAGCACTTTTCCAGTCTTACCTGACTACCAGGGAGCAGCTGAGGCACTTTTGGGGCCATCACAGCTCTGGCAATAACTGTCTGGGTGCGAACCATAGTTTAAAGGGTGAGGCTCAGCCCCGATCCTGCACACCGATCCTGCAGGGGCCACCCGAGATTGTAAGAGGACTCCAGGAAATCTCTGAACCCTCAACACCTGCAGGAGTGTTATTCTCTTTTTAAACACGTGGGAGAGGCAAACCGCTCGGGACACTGCAGGTCAATCCTTGGGCCCAACAACTGACCTGCGTTCCCAGAAGTGCTGCCTCCTCCCAGCTCCAGTTTGAGGAAGGGCTGGAGAAGCTGTGCTGCGTCATAGCCCTCTGAAACAGCACGAGCCCATGAAAGCCAACCGAGAACAGTTCAGGTGACCACCGAGTCCTGGTAAAGCCCCTCTGTGCAGGCACCTGGGAACAGAGCCACCAGCGCACGGCTCTGTGACAGGCACGGGATGCCCCGGGGACACCAGGCTGGCTCCCAAGGGCAGCCTGGACGACCTTCCAAAAATCAGAAAGAACCTCCTGTCTGACATCAGGACACCCGGCCACCAAACTTGCTCATCTAAACAGTGTCACATCATTATTGCTGTACAAGGCAAAAAGCAGTGCCGCCTCCTTCCAGGAGGAGAGCGTGGCCAAGAGCGATCACGGCCACGAGCCCTCCTTCCCCAGAGATGCCAAAGACACACGGCAAACTCCTGGCACTGAACTGCTTCCCGGCTTTGTTCAACTGGAAAGATTTTCCAGACTGCAAAAAAGGAAGAGAATTAGTAGACAGACAGACACACGGATGCTCTTGTCCTTTGGAAGAAGACAATCTGGCATCAGGGGCTTCACAGCAGAGACACCCAACCCCTTCTTTGGCACACGCTGTGAAGGAAATGTTTGCTTAGATTAATAACCCCGCTTAACAAAGACAATGTTGGATGGCCTCTAGACCGCTACAAAGATTAAAGAACAAAGCACTGAGTGACCTTAAATCCTCCGATTTCTATCACCTAACTGCAGGCCTGAAATCATGCTCCCAAACAAGCAGAAAGGGAGCAGGGACAGTCTCAGTTTAGGCCATATAAAAGATAAAAAGGCTCATGCATGAAAGAAAAACATGTCTTTTTAAAAATCAAAGACCTCCTGACAATATCTCCCTAAACCAACGTTCAAAACCCCACCGTCCAGATAAAAGCACGTGCAGATGCTTCTTGCATGCGGTATCTCCGCCACCTCCCACAGCTGAACAGCTCGGTCCATCCACCCTGACCTGTGCAATGCAAACACAGAGACGTGTTTAACGAGAGCTGTGAAGCCTGCTCTGCATTTTGAAGAATTTGTGATGGGGGCAGAAGACGATTGGGAGCCCAAACCAGAATGAAAGAAGCTCCCAAAGACTTTACCAGTGACCAAGATCTAGAACCCACCTGGGTTTTAATCACTTATGCCTGTACAAATTTCCCCATGCACAAGCTACGCATAAAGCAAGATGCTGAAACTAAATTAAAACATAATTAATTCTCAAATAGCCAGGAGGAGGAGACATATAACAAATTATTTAAGAGGGGGCTGGAGAAACAGCAGCTGGCATAAACCTGCTGGGTGAGCTGATGTCGGTGATGGTGCTCGCCACCTGAGACCTGCTCCAGGAGGACGCGCTGCGAAGATGCTTCCCCTCAGAAGGCATGGCAGCATGCTCTAGTTTCCACCCTTGCTTTTCCTTGGACTTCTTTCAGGGAGCACTCAAGCAGGGACACACTCGAGCCAGGGACAGGCCAGCTCCTACTTTTCCCCCAGTCAATACCAGGGTTTGCACTGCCTGTTTCCGAGCTGCCTTCTGAGAGCTCTGGGACAAAATAACTGCTACAAAAAAGAGAGAAAAGACCCCAAACCATCTGCGTTTTCTGATCCGGTCTCATACAGGACCTGTCAGCCTCCTCGGGATCCTGTTTCACGTATCCAAGGATGCTGAGCGGGAGTCGGAGCACACAGGCTCCGTCAGCCCAGCAGACAGCAGGCAGGCAGACCCCAGCTGCCCCTCCTAACCCTGTTCCCTGACAGACCGAGGGGAAAAAAACTCACGTGGATGATTGAAAATAAAAAATAATAATAAAAAAAATAACACGATGAAGTAATAAGCAGATCATTCTGAACAGCAGCCTTCCAAAGCTGAACTTCATCTCAGCTCCAGCACAGCTTGTCAGAGAGCAACATCACTCTGGCTGACACTGAAAGGAGCTAAAGTCACTTAAAATAACGTGATTTTGTAGATGGGCTTGCCCAGAGCTCCTTGTAAAGATTTCTTTTTTTTTTTTCAGCTGCAGAAGAGACCCAAGGAGGACTATTTGCATCTAAGAGGATGAGGCTTTCCTCCTTCCCTCCCACACCAGAGTTACGGTGACCTGCCCTAAACCAGACGGATGTGGGTACCCTCCTGTAGCTTCAGACACAGTGATGCGCTCAGGGGTTGGGAAGTTGGCCCCGTGAAATCGAACCAGATGGAATAACAGAAAAAAAAAATAAGAAAAAAAACAAAAAAGAGAGAGAATCTCAGAATGGGATTTCCTAGTTTCTCACAATGCAAAACCAAAGTAAAAAGTAACCCATCGAGCCAGGGATGCAGGAATGTCAAACCCCAGTTCGCACAGCCCTAGCAGGATGCTTGCAGGGCAGGGGGCCCGTCCCCCCAAGTGCTCCCTGTTCCCCAGCCAAGCTTGTGGCATCCTGGCACAGCCACCCTGGAAAGCACAACAAGCCCCGGAGCAACTCCCGGTGTGACGCTTCGCAACAAGACCAGCCATTTCGAAACCACCGTTTGAAGGAATTGCTACCACCCCTCTGTTTTATAAATTCTTTAAGCAGAGAAATTTAGATTATTAATGTTTTGGGGGAGAATCGAGGCCTGCACTGCCCCACGGACTCCCGCCCCGTGCAAGAACAAGCGTGCTCCAGAGACACCAGCACCACGCCGGTCCTCCTCCGCTTCACAGCATCATCGCAGACGACGAGCGCCGGGCAATGTGCTCAGCATCGCAAAGGCTGATGCCGCAGAACTCCTTCCCGGGGCAAAAACAGTGCAGAAAACACAACCAGTACAGTCAAAATAATCGACCTGACGCTGTAAGGCAAATAACTTCTCTCTAGGGCCATGCATTTTTCATTTCGTCGCTTGCCAATCGTACAAGCGGTGTTTAAAAGAGAATGGGGAAAGGGAAAAAAAAAAAAGGCATTCAATATATTCAATGATTTGGAATCGAAGAGAGGCCGTTGTGTTTCTGAGGTCATATGCAGCATTCTCAAGTCACTGCTGTTTCACCAGGAAAATCCAGGGCTGCATAAATACCTTCCTGTGGGCTCCTATTAATTATGAGAATTACAGCCCAGCGGAATGCAGACGTGCCTTTAACGCGGTCTATTTTAAAAGGCTCCCCAATAAATTGTAACCGCATCCCAGGCAATTATTACTGAGTATTTCTCCCGTCTATTATAACAAGGGAAAAAAAGAGGAAAAAAAAGTCACTTGCACCCTGAAATTTTCCGACGGGGCTGCACAACACACCGCTCCCCGTGCAGCTGTGCCTGCCAAAGCGGGATCACGCAGAAACCCCCCAGCCTGAACCTCGATTTTCTACTTCAGCGGAACCCACAAACAAAATCCGCTTCCTCTCTCCGGATCCCTCCGACCCCCAAGAAGTGGGAGCTCCGCTTTCACCCAGGCACGATGCATCCCTGCAGCTTGAGATTACAAAGCATGAAAAGGCGGTGTTAAACG
>VXBO01010070.1:0-19240 GCA_013400135.1 Rhinoptilus africanus
CTATGATTCTATTCTATGATTGACTGCAACCTACAACTAGAGGTTACATGAGTTGAATTTTAAAGTAAAAGCTTAAAAGTATCTGTTAATTGATGCTGAGGAGCACAAGCAGAACATGTCTCTGCCGGAGACTCTCATGTTTACATACATCCGAAACATCAAAAAATACTTACACATTTTGCCACAACATTCTTTCTGTAAGCTTTCAGCCTGTAAAATAAAATATACACATTAACACATTAGAACATCTCCTATATGTGAAGCTAGACACTGAGTTGTCAAAATGCTGTTTTTCTACTAGTTCTGTATTGGAATCGTGAAATTTTCATATTTTGTATACAGAAGACAAAGTTCTAAACAGAAGACTGAATTCACAAGTCTCAATTCTGGAAATATCCCTTAGAGTGCATAATATGTACATAAAAACTACAATCTTGCCTTTTTATATAGGATTTCTGCTATGATTCACAGTAAGTGTTAGATGTGTGTGTACACGGCTACACACACACAAATTCTTACAGCACCTCTACTGGGATCCCTACCTGTAATTCTTTTGCCACAATTTAAATACTATTTAAAGAGTAACAGCAAAAATGTGACAAGAAACACAGCATCAAGGAAACAGTTTTCTCTAAAAGAAGGGGATGCTGCTAGGAAAGAGTTGTGTGTTCAGTTTGCAACAGGCTTCCTTTGGAACAGCAGAGCTCAGTTCTTTGTTTTGCTGACTCTCCCAGAGATTAAACTATTCCACAACCAGCCATTTTTTTTCAGTAGTAAGAAACTTTTTCCACTGCCAAAGAGGAAACGGAAACATGGGTGTTGCAAGTTATACGCTATCCACTAAGTGCAATGCTGCAAGCAATTGAAAATAAAAATACATTCTTTTCAATTAAATTTATATCAAGTCCTTAGTCACAGCTCAAATGTTTGGGGTTTTTTTCCCCAAGAGGTCTGGTAACATAAACAAGAAAAATATGACTTTACAGTAAAATCAAAGTTCTGTAATGTATAAAACTATATATATATGCACACACATTAAAAGGTCATATTTTAAGTAGCTTAAAATAAGAGGAAAAAGAAAAAAAGAAGGGAAACTGAATGGCTTCGCTTACGTTTCTCTTGCAATGATTTTCTTGCCAATAGCAGCCTGAATGGCTATTTCAAACAATTGTCTGGGTATAGCATCTTTTAAACGTTCACACAGGAATTTACCAGTAGCATATGCCTTATCACTGAAAAAGAAAGCGACCAGTGTTTTCAGAAAGAGTAATACAACCCCCAAAACATATCTGCAGGCTAAACTGTTTGATAAAAGGATTTTAGTAGAGGTTTTCCTCTTTTTAACTCAAAAGGTAAGCTAAGCTGATCAGATCATAATTTTACACCTCGTGAGTGGTCTCTGTATGTCACCTGTTTCATACAAGCAGTTGATAAGATTGTATTAACAGGTCTTCAAATAAACTTCAAATATTTATAATAAACACCCTGATTATCTATCACACTGAAGCCATTCTGAATACTCTCACAGCTTCAAATGCAATTTTAAAATAGATGGTCAAGGAGGATTTTCATTGATTATAGGCCCAAAAGGTCAAGCAAGCTACATATTCCAGAAGTATTTTTAAAACATCTTTTTTTTATATAACAAGAAAAAAAAAAAACAAACCAAAAACGTTTTAGTGTATTCTTGTCACCTGCTAATAAGAATTATCCAGCTATATTCAGCATCTGTATATGCTTCGGAATTTGGAAAGAGAAAATGACAAAAGGTCGAAAGAAGCTACTGAACAGATACTGTCATAAGTGATTGGAAACAAATGGCAAATGGGTCTCTCCTCTCTAAAAACATCCATATTTAGTGAACATTTTTAAGCAACATACAGCTGAAAATAGTTTTACATGTTTTCACGTAGCAACAATGTGATGCCCTGCTATTTGTATAAAGCAAACAGTTTAAGCATGAAGTACTAAAACTGTAATGCTTAACCAAAGTTACTTAAGAAGATACAGATATTTATTTCTATAATTAGGACAAATAATAATGGCTACCTTAGTACTGAGCTTACAGTAATCTCAGTAATTCTTTCTCTATAAAGGTAGTTCAGCATAATTTTATACAGACAAGTGTAGTCTATTTACAGGGAGAGGACTCTGAGAATGACTGAAGCAGGAGCAGAATGAATGCTGTCTACCAGTTAAATAAATAATTTGTCATCTAAAGCTAAACGAAAGGCTGTCATTAGCTTTAGCGAGCGAAACAGTTCAGGGATGCAAGCTAAACTGACCAAGAAACGCATGTTAAAGCAGTAACTAATTCTTGCAAGGTTGGCCACTCCATCTCGCACCTCTTCAAAGTAAGAGATGTAGATTGCTAAACACTGCACATTTATGAAAACCACATGAAGCAGCGAACGTATATAAGAGTTATTCCACTCCATCCCCACGATCTTTCTGAGCACAGTTCAGAAAGTCATTTTCCTATGTCAACCTTCTGAAGTTAGGGAATTACAAGGATTTTAGGATTGCAGCTGCTAAAAAAATATGAAAATTTTTGGCAACTACAAATTCATATTTTAAGGACAAAAACACTAAACCAAACCCCCAAAAAAGTTGATCTCGGGATTACTGGAAAGGGATGCTGAAGTTACAGAAGGGAACCTTATCGAAACTTTTTGAGAAGAAAGCAAAGGGAGAGGCTTAAACAGGAAGGCATTATTCTCACCAGCAAACCAGTAATTCCCAAGAAGATTAGGGAAACTGAATCACTACAGCAAAAAATTTCTAAGGTAATTACATCCTGTAGATATTTACTTTCTCTTGGTACTCTGGCTGGAGGCAAGATAACAACAAACTTCTATAAACCAGGAATTATTGGGAGCATAAAATCAAGGGGTTTTTCAGTAGTAAATAGTGCGTGCCATAAAGGATTCATCTGGCATCTCCTTGACTGGTCTGTATTTAAATTTTTCCATCTCTTAAAGAGATACACATTTTGCATTTCGTTCTCCTCCCTGCCCTACATTACCACAAAAATATATCTAGCACTTAAATGACTCTTTTTCAGATCATCTGCAAAAGTGGTGATGAAGTGAAATCAATGGTCTTTTCATATGTATTAGTGACACAAATACGTGTTTTCATTGTATATTAATAGGAAGTCTTATTTCTTTGGAATAGAGAATCCAGTCAACCTACTGGTGTATGATTGTTGCCAGTTCTTCAACGGGATTTCCATTTAGAAGAATATCCATTTTGATAAGGTCTGCTGCCTGGTATCCTGCATCTTCATAATCAAAACTAAATGAAAGGAGTTTAAAAGTTAGGGATGATTTTGTAAAAAGTATATTCTGCATGCTTTGTTCCAGAAATGTTTAGACGCATTTCTTAATAAAGCACTCAAACTATTTATTACAATAGGAGCATGGTTTTTAATAGTCTTCATGCAAGACTGGACTAGAAATTTACTGCAGATAAATCTCATCTCCAAGACAGCAGAGGACATCATCCTGTCTTCCAGCTACCCAGCAAGGTAAATCCATACAAAGTCTACATTGTTACTGCAATCTCTAAAGAGTTTATTCAAACACTTCTATCAGCCGGAAGTTCCTTAAAGCTCCAGGCAACAGGACCCTTCAGCACAGCTTTTGAACAGCAAACATCCTTGATGCCACACAAATCAAACACTAACACCAGACTGTTTTCTTTTCATCCTCTCCTTTGACAGACTTCTTATATATGACCCCTATTATCATTCTCTCTGACAACCAAGTTTTCCTCGTCATTTCCAAACCATATTTCTCCTTTGGTAGGTATGGGCCTCGCTGTCTCTGTGTCAGTTTGCAATACCACTAATCTGGTCAGGTCTGAAATATCAGAACAGAGGGAAAAAGTAGTCCTTTGAGAGTATTTGAAAGTACTTCTATCTTAATTGGCTTAGGTAAACCACAGTTGCGTGAACAGAATGTATCAGAAGTATGATTATTGAGAGCATTAAATACATAAGCAACGTTAAGGAATCAATTAGTAAATAAAAATCAAGAAATAAGACAACGCAACATTGTTTGCAATCACATCTGAATCAAAGGAAACACAGCATAATTCTGCTAATGAGACAGCTTCTTGATAAACAGACTGGTTTTTATCTAGTTGGAGAGAGAGATCCTGAGAAAAATTCAAAATCTCCATCCCCCGTTTCTTCTACCTGTTGTTCTTGCCTCCTCCTGCTTATGCTTCTACATCACATATACACAAGCACTGCCGAGACACACCTTACCTTACCTTTGTAACACATATTTAAGAAAACACAAACCAAATTCAGTCCTTCAATAATATTCATTTTTATGCTTATCAAATGAATAATGTAATTAGGTCTAGCAGTTTCCGTCACAATATAGTTTATCTTACTAACAACACGTCCACATGCCAGGTTTGTAAGAGCTATTGAGTCTCCTGTGGCACAAGCCCGTCTGCCACACAAGATTTTCCCTTCCACTAAATTCACAAAGGCTTCACAACCAGCTGAGCTTTGTTCTAGCCTCTGAATTTATAGAATCCACCCACAGCAGAACATTTTGTCTAAAAATGCAGCTGATTTGCTTTATTCCAATAATAAAGCGTGTAAGTAAAGTAAGTGTTGTTTGTTTAAAATATAGTTTGAATTTCTTACTATCTTTAAAGAACCAGTATTTGGTTATTTTCCTTTTTCCACAAAGAGACAATACAGCAGGAAGTACTTTTTCAGTGATTACTTTGATAGAAAATCCTCACTGTCACTTCAGACAAATAAGAATCACGTAGATCTTACTCATTTAGATGTGCAAGTGCCACTCTACATGTAACACCTGAAAAACACGTGCATCACCAAAGAAAATTATTAGGTGGCAATGCACTCCTAGTGTTTTTCAGATGAATCTCCATCCATTTTCACAGTAAATCTAAGTCATTAAAAGTGAAGTAAGACTCCATTTGCAGCACCATCATAAAAGAATATTCTTCACTTGTGCTTTTCATATCTTCTCCTCAGATCTTTTTTGTTTCCACCCCTCAGGGTCCTGGGGGAGTGGGGGTACAAAAGAGGTAGTTACCTTGCATAACCAGAAGACAGAGACTTAAGAGCATCATAAAAATCCACCACAATTTCATTCAGTGGGAAGAGGTATTTTAGCATAACCCTGTGTTCATCAATGTACAACATATCCTTCTGGACTGCCCTACGATCCTAGACAAACAAAAATGGTTTCAGTTCCCCTTGAAAGAAGTTTTCTACAAATTAATACAAAGCAAATTAAAGCAAACAGTTATCCAGTTACACATGAGAAATCCCATACTTCAAGCCCTAAGGTAACTTTCTTATTGGTCGCTTGCCAAAATCCTAGAGCAAACTGCAGCACCATCACAAATGAAGGGGTTGTAATTTAACTGGACAAATCATTCATATCTATCCTCCCTAAAAGCTAAATTTGTGAAATCCTTAACAGCTTCTGCTTACTGCTGCCTCTTAAATGTATATTTATTTGTCCACAAAATCTCACTGAAATTAGATTTTCACACATAGTGGAATATTACACAGTATGACTCACAGACTCCTCTTCTTTTCTGCCAGGAAGGTATCTTAAAGTTATTTTAGGAATTCTTTTTAACAGATCTTACGCTTCTCTCTGCTGACATACAAGTACTGTACTCTGTTATATTATGTACTTGAAACATAAAAACATTGTGAAGACATTATAAAGACAATATATATGTCAGTTAAAGTATATTTAGTTAGGAGTATTCCAAGTACACTTGGAGAAATGTGATTGCCCATCACTATCATAAATGAACTCCAGTGAAGTACTGAAAGTATATATGAAGCCTCAGTGAAGTGTTAACAGAAGTTGCATTTCCACAAATATACTTCTAAAAAACAACAGATCTCATTCCCCTGCTGCAGATTCCATTCTTTCAGGAAAACCGAACTAGCTATGAATTTGTCTAGTGCAGGATGCAGACTAGGTACTTTATTGTCACTAAACTTTATCGCTAACTCTCACTATACTATTTTGCAGTTCAGGAGTAGTTGTACACATAAAATGTTTAACTACTCTTGAAAGGAAAAAATATTTCAACAATTACTGTCAAAGATACTATTTAAGTACTAATACCTAGTATCTCACTATCTAGTATCTTCACTTAAGTATGATATGAAGAGCTTAAAAATGCAAATGACAGAACTAAAGTTATATACCAACCTGACACAAAACAATTATTTTCCCAATATATTCATGAGGTGTTACAATAGTACCAAGAACAGTTGGCTCTAAATATTCAGATACTGAAAGTTTATCAGGAAACTGACCAGGGTTGATAATAGTAATCTCAGCTTTACCATACTCCTGAAAACAAACAAATAGAACAGGCACTGTTATTTTACAAATAAGTGCACTAAACAGGAAAGGAGACAAAAATGTTATTGAAAAAATGCTAAATAAATGTTTCAATAGCTTGGAAACGCTTGTGAATTATGCGACCAAAATTTATACCACACACAACTTTAAAAGAGATTTATGCATCACATACAGAAGTCCCTTGTTAGTGTACCTTTAAATATTACTATATGGAAAGATTATAGGAGTTACTTTCACTAGGAAAGTGGTCTTTTAAGCATTTTATCCAGTCAATATTAAACAGAAGAAGTGCTTAGAACTAGGACTACAGCCTAGGGAAAGAAAAAAGGCTTTCTATTAATCTTTCCAACTCTCTCCTGCCTGTAGAGCAACATCTTCCTTCATGTAACTTATATAGGATGATTAAAGTAAGGCACAGCTTCAACAAAGCTTCGACTAAGTTTTCTGCAGTTTGGTGATGGGGACTTTCCTCTCTAAATAGAGCTTTGGGTTCAGGCTTTCAGGCTGAAAATGGGCTTAGAAATTAAGTTTTCAATTCTTGTGCAAATGCTTTCATTACGTATTTCTTGTAGACCAACATCCTGATAGGGGCTGAAGTCATCGTTCTGAAGTAAGGATAAAAGGAAGGTCGTGCTTCTTATTATGTTCATACAACCTCCCCCACGCACTAAGGCAAATGATTCTACCACTTCCACCAACGAGGCAGCGTTCTTGAACAGTGACCCAGCTTCTAGCACTGTTTGAACACAGCGTCCCACATCAGTAATCCAGAATCAGTGATGTACCAAAACATGTCAACTACTTCATTCACAGCTGCTGCGTGAAGGAAGAAACCAAATCTGGAGAGAAAAAGGGTCTATGCCTTACCCTTTGCAAGTACAGAAACCTTTCTTATACAAGCTGTTCGGAGTTTACACATTTTCTGTAGTGTTTAGAGGTACGTGTTGGATAATAACGAGCTAGCCTATTTGCCAGCTTTCAGCAGGTGCTCTTAAATCCACCTCTTTCCCTCAAACTCAAGCACAGTAATTTTTTTGCACCCGGTTCAATGAAGTTTGCATGTGCCTATTTCACTGTGATCAAAAACTCACTTCTCTTCACCAGCCCCTGCCACTCTACAGTAACATTACAAGCTATTCCTAAAAATGTTAATGTTTTCTGACTGATAAAGCCTGATTTTAAAAAGTGTTTTAAAATGTAGATATTTATTATAAGAGGCATTTAAGCTGCTATTTACATAAAGCTGTAATAAATTTAACATACCTTTATCAACTTTGCTGAGGAAAGAACAGCTTTATATGGAACTGTAGGTGCAGTCAAAATAACAGACATGTTATACTCTTGCTCCAAACGTTGATTAAAAACTTCCATATGTAAAAGCCCAAGGAAACCCAACCTGTGAAAAAAAAAATATCCTGTTGGTGACCATATTTGTACATCCCCTGGAATGTCACAGTGGTTTGTTGGTTTTTTTCTCCAGCATGTTTACACTGCTAGTGTGGCAACATCAGGCACAGCGAACAATCTCCAAACAATCCCACAGCTGAACAGTATGGGTCTTTGAGAACAAAACCTATCAATCACAACAAATTCCACAGGCTGCGCAAATACAGAATGTAAGAAAATCAAATGCTTTTGATCTTTACTTATCATTAATTTGAATTAAAGCTCCTAATCTTGAATTCATTTTAATTCAACCTTCAGACGACTTAGAACAGGCATACTCAATTTACCAACCACTCCAAAAATGAAAGCAGTACAAAAGCCTCACCTCCATCCAGCTCCTAAGGCAAGGCTGCTGTCACGATGAACAGTTACACTGGAGTCATTCAATGTCAGCCTTTCCAAAGCACTTTTGAGATTATTGTATTCTGTTTGATCTACAGGATACATTCCTGTCAAAACATATTAGACAGAAGTGATGTGACACAGAGCTTTAGCTAGTATATACTTAGCTTTCAAACATGCCTTTTACAGTGAACACAGTAACAAAATCAGAAATAGCTTACTTTCTGTTCCAACTTTTTTAAAACATGAAAAACAATAGAAGGATTTTTTTTTCAAAAAAAATTAGTTAGGATATTATAGTTTTAGATTACCTCAAAAAAAAAAAAAAAGGAATTAACATTCAAACCAGGAATGCTGTACTCATCTAATCCTTCACAGTTGTGGAAGATGCACAGTTGAGTATAACCATTGTTTTGCAGGGATTGTAGCACAAATATATAGCTCAAACAAAAATGAACAAGCAGACAAACTTCACTGAGATATTCCTTCAAAGGTAAGAGTTAATGGCAAAAATAAAATAAAAATTGCCATATCAAAGTAGTGAATGTTTCTATATTCTTCTGAAATGAATAAAAAGCAGCTGTCTTTATAATTACTGCCTGAAGTAGGTTATACTGTACCACTTTTCACATCACCACGTGTTCAGAAAATGTAAATTGCTCTACACCAAGAAGCAACACACATGCACAGAAGAAAAATTCACAGGATTATACTTTTCTACATACACTGACAGACAGCACAATCTCCATGAGTCAGTTCATGTGAGTTTTATACATTCCATCACAAGTCTAGAAAGCAATTTCCAGAATTTATTTCTTTCTCATGCCATCTTCCATAGCATTTGTAGTAGTTACTGAAGCTGGTGGCAACAGCTCAACAGAACTACCGAAGCTTAAAAAGCCAAGTATTTCAGAGAATTTACATTTTGAATATTAGCTTTGGTAGTTTGCCATATTTAATGAAAAATAAACAGTTGTTAATTTTTAAAAGAAAAAAGACTTCACGGTAATTATGGAAACCTGGTTATCAAGATGAAGAACTCCAGTAAATGGACTTCATCTTTTCAAGTCTCAACCATTCTTTTCCAGCTATCAGGAATTTACTAGCTTTAGAAGCAATAATTGTGGCTAAAAAATGTTAGACATGTTAGTCTTGTATTCACCTAAAACCAGTCTGCAACTATTACGAATCTTTTCTGTTGAGTCACAGGGAAAATTACACAAAGCTATATAAATGATGTACCTCTGTAGCTTAACATTCATAAAATTCTAATCCTTACAACTCTTAATATACACATACGTTATTTTAGAAGCTATAATAGCTCTCTAATGGTTTTTACTGGAAAATTAATTTTACTTTTTATCAGTTTACTCCTCACCTGCAAAAACCATTGGCTTCGCCGACTTAAAGCCAGGCAAAGGCTCCACTGGCTGTTTATACAAAAACAGTGTGTCTCCTATTTGGGCTTCCGATACTTCTTTCATTCCAGCAACCAGGTAGCCCACCTGTCCAGCATATCTAAATAAAATTGGCGTTATACAGACGTGCTTCTTGGCATTATCAGTATTTTTTCTATTCCCCCACTTGACTTACCCCACCCAGAAATTCAAATAAATCACGCCCCCCTAAAATCCTATATACAAAAGCCAGATTTAAGTTGTTTCTCCTGTGAACTTTACCCAAGGGACAAACTATCTGATGACTCAAGTAACTCTATTTCTGTTGCAGTTAAACAGTACATGTATAGCTCTGGATTTTCAATTCTGTGCTACTCCCAGTTTGAAAGCTGGAGCTAGAAGGGACTTCTCAAGGATCTAAGAAAAAGAACCAGAACAGTTCCATCAGCACATAATGTCACTTAGGAGAGGAACCCATGGTAGATAAAAAGTGAAACACGGTGTACTGGTTTTGGCTGGGATGGAGTTAACTTTCTCCACAGCAGCCCCGCATGGCGTTGTGCATTTGTGAATAAAAAGGTGCTGACAACACACCAGTGTTTTAGGTAATGCTGAACAGTGCTTGCGCAGTGCAAAGGCTTCCTCTCCTTCTCACTTTGTCCCTCCTGGCAAACAGGCTAGGCCAAGAGGCTGGACCTGGACTGAACAAAAGAATACTCCACACCATACAACAGCATGCTCAGCATTAAAAAACAAGGCGTGTTGTCTTTCCAACGTGGCTGCTGGTTGTACACTACCTTGTCTGCTAGGGGTGGGTCTGCTTGTGGGAGGTGGGGAGTAACTGGTTGTCTTTGCAACACTTCCCACCCTTTGCTTTTTGTTTTTTTTCTTCACTTATTTAATGGTCTTTATCTCAACCCATGAGTCTTTACTTGCTTCTGCTCTTCCAGTTCTCTCCCCCGTCCTGCTTGGGTGGAGGGAGTGAGCAAGTGGCTGGATGGGTGCTTAATTGCTGTCTGCGTTCAACCCACAACACAAAGTAACACAGTCTCACTGAGCATCTCCCAAGAAAGTTATTAACACATACTTGGATGCACACTGATAAAGCTTCTCCACTAATTCTAAGTACCTGATTTTCTTCCCACTGCTGCCATGAGGAGCCAGTTTCTGGAAGCTGTTGCATTCATGGATTTTAAGTTTTCCACCCTCAAAATATGCTGCAGCAATAACTAAGATGAAGCCCCATTCCCTTCCACTCTCAAACAAGGTAGTTCCTAGAAATAAATTGGACAGCTGAATAAGAATATCAAATGCTAGTCTTAAAAATACCTAGCTGTCCAGACGTTCCATGTACTACAGATGACAGAATGACTTCCTCCCCCTACCACTGCCCAAAATGCAGTTCCCAAAAGCTTCTGCCTCAGCATGCCCAAAATGAAAAACACTGACATCGAACATTAAATTACAGATAATAATCACAAAAAAACGCCACCAAAGAACAAGAACAAAAAACCTAAACATCTCCCAGCCCTTACCACTCAAAGCAAAAATCAAACAGAATTGCATGATTTTTTTATCTTATGTCAATTTGTAATTTGTCCCATTGAAATAAATTTTTACTTACAGTTTATGGGTTGGCTGCTCATTTGGAGTCAGAATTCCGACTTCGTTAACTTCATATCTTTTCTTTGTGTGCGCAGACACAATTTTATTCCCTTTCTGAATCTCCCCACCAAAGAGCGCAATGTTAGCTATGACGCCTCGGTAGTGGTCAAAGGTAGAATCAAACACTAAGGCTTTCAATGGCTCAGCAGTACTACACTGGGGCCTGTCACAAAAAATTTAAAAGAACAGATTAAGCAGTATGTTTCAGATCAATATAAATAAGCAGACACCCCAAAAACTCCCATATTAAACCAGATTAAACTAATTTTCAGTAAACAAACACATACCAGACATCATTTCAGTGTTTCACTAAAATGTAGCAAATCTTTTCTTTTTTCTCCCACGCACAACAGCAGTACAAATAGAACAAAACCAAATCCACATTTGTCATACCTTTTTCACAACAGGTAAAACTGATATTTAAAATGTTGCATTACAGGGGAAACAAAAATTCAACAGTTACATTCCAACAGCTGAGGCAGTTTTTTTGGAAGGAAAAAAAAAAAGTCCACTGATATTTTGGGTTTGCCCTCTTCATGTAAACCTAATCTTGGTTTTCACTGTGGTTTAATTGTAATTATTAAGTAATTTGAAAACTACAGTTATTAGCTTGTAGCAGGAAAAAAGATTGAAAAGCAGTATGCTGATTGAAACAACTGGAATTCAGCACCTTTGTCACCAAGTTCCTAGATAAAAGTCTATTTTAAAGGTTCAGTTCAGGATACGAAACTATGAAACTCTAAACACAGCAGATTTCAATTACCTTTATCATTTTAACAATGCAATGTTCAAAATGAGTAAAAGAGCAAAGATAGACCCTCACTGTTTCATGGAAGCTACATAAACATTCACAGACGTATCACCTTTAGTGGCTCACCTCTCATCTTTCATTTCGTTCTGAATTAATTTTCCTCTCCCACTTCTTAAGAATAAAGAATTCTTCTCGGCTGACATTCACATATTCGTTTTTTAAAAGGCATCTCAATTTTTCACGTCATTTTTTCTGATTTGCAATTTGACTTAACCAGCTCAGACATTAGGTTTCTCCCACACCTTTTATAAAGTATTGACTTTAGATAGTCAAAACTAGTCCCATTATACTGTATAAATGCAACTCATGGTTTCCTAATTAACAAGGTTACAAGGTTTCATAACTAAATACAGAACTTACGGTGGAATCTTCTCAATGACTTTTTGAAGAACTTTTTCAACATTTGTTCCTTGTTTAGCAGAAATCTAAAACAAGTCCAAAACCAATTTGATAAGACACATGAATTTACTATCTACTAAATAGTGTCACACTTACTTAGACAGCTTTGGTGGCCACAGACAATACTACCCACAAAAGCACTCTGAAGCACACGTTAGATCGCTGTTACTATGAAATGCTTATCTGATTATAAATTATTCTGTAACATTTTTTTTCTCTCCTGAATGGCAATTGTTGCTATGGTAAAAGTGAAAACAATTTACAGACCCATAATGAGAATCAATTTAAAAACTATCTGATGCCATTCATCAAGATATACTAAAATTTTTAACTGACAAGTATGTTCTCCATGAGACAACCTTTAAAGAAATTCACGTATGTCAGACAAAGACAGGCAGGCAGATGACACCCTGTCGATTTACTACATGTACACATCTTTCAGTAGCTACAAAGTAGATACAGATATACAGTCAACCATGTTGTAAAACTTCAAGAGATCTTACCCTTACACATTCATCTATAGGGATATCAAACAGCTTCTCAATTTGTTTTTCAACTCTTTCAGGGTCTGCATTCTTCAAATCAATCTGAAAAACAGCAAACTGATAAATACACAGGCAATCGCGTCTTCTGTGCGATCCAGCGCTGCAGTTCCCAAATATACAAGTCAAGGAATCTTTATGTTTTTATGAGTAAAACAAAGTTCTTATTATATTCTACCTATTTTTTCATTATATATTTCTATTTGAGGACACGTTTCTTATAAATCTTCTATACATTTAAACAACCCAACTATTTAATATGAAACTCTATTACCTTATTTATGACAGGAATTATTGCAAGTTGCGCTTCAAAAGCAAGATAGAAGTTTGCCACAGTCTGAGCCTGAATACCCTAGAAAATAAGCATCAAAAAAGTTTAACATGGAATCTCCCTGGGTTTTTGTTATTTCTTTTTTTATAAAGTATACCATAAGACTTTTTTTCTATTCTATCTACTCCTTCATTTGGGAGATTGAAAATATACTATTGATTACACACATTGCCGAGAAAGAAAATAACACTCCTAAGTATCATTTCTCATCATCTGAATATAAGTAGACAAACTAATAATGCTGTATGTGTGACCACATACATGCAATGATTTATAGATAGCACAGTATTATGCAAACGTTATGCACCACATACATATTTCTGTATGTTATTTATTTCTGAATAACCAAGATAATAACAGGTCCCTCAAAAACCAGATTCTTTGCCCACAACAAACTATTCATAAATGGACTAAAACAAAGGAAAGGGGACGTTTATAATGTTAGTAAGACTGCAGAGGGCACGAACATACCTTCAACTTACCTCACAGCTGTTTTCAAAAAATAAGACAAATTTAAGGTTTGTACCTCAAACTGCTTTCAAAAGGATGGCAAAAGATTACTTTCCAGATCCAAGTACCATGCAAGGAAAAACAAATAGAGAGCGACAGGGATGCTAATGAATGAGATTATAAAGCCTAACATGACAAGAGAGGGCAGAAGGGGGTGGCAAGCAGAAGAAGAAAAAGGAGAAGCTACTTCTTGTCTTCCCCTTTGTTTACAACAGATCAAGTGGAAAATTACTTATATGGGGATATTCATCATGAATATATGGGCCTAACTTTTTAGGCAACATAAAGAAGTAAAAAAAATTATTCAACAAAAAATAAAAAAAAAAGAGGTATGCAAGACCTAAATCTTGAGAATTCCCTCCAGAATTCAGGCTGGTGTGAGAAACATTAGCAATTATAATGAAAAAGTTGAGTTTGTGAGCATTCTAACTAAAAATCAAATACAGAATACCAAGAATCACATAATAGTTAAGTATGACATAAAAAACTATATATACACATTAAATATAAAAACATCAGCACGTTTAGATAATATATTTGTTACTGAAGCTTACTTAAGAAGTTCACCTGCCCACCAAGCTAGGAAGGAAAAAGTGTTCATAATCATTGAATGGAAGTTAGATTTTTTTTTTTTCCCGTATAACAAGGAAAAAAGTAGGATTCATTTGACCCTTGTACAATACAATCAATAAATATGCCACAGTGAAAATCATCAAAATACTTTGTGAGAAAGTGTCCACATTTAAAATCGTGTTCCCATAATCCTCATGTTCTAGTCTGTTAACTGTTTCTGATGTTCCTAGGACTGTACAGATAAAAGTACCACTAAGATGTCTAATTTCACCTCCCTCACAACATTGACTTTGTCTGTGAATTTATGAGAGTATCACCTTACAAACATTTTACTCCCTTACTCTCCTGCTCCTCCTGAAACATTAGTCAAAAACCTATTAATCGAGCAGATATAAAACTTCTCAATTTTCCGGAGTAAGTTTATTCACATTCAGCTTATAGTGCCCTTCAGTTTTAGCATTGCCAGTATTGGTTTGTATTATTGACAACCAAAAACACAACAGCAATTAGTTGTAACTAAGAGTGTTGTTGGTTGAACGGAATCATCAAGCTTTCCAACAAGAAACTGAAGGTGTTCAAATGGGTATTCGTACAACAGCTAAAAGCTCTCCAAACTACCATTTGCAAAGTTCGTGCTCTGGACAAAGTAGGATCTGATTCTTCACTAATCCTGTGCTTTTATTGCTACGCCTTGGACTGCAGTAACGATGAACACACAAGTATTTGTCTCGAGAATTTTTTTAAAACTCCCATCACTAGTCTTCTGCAACGTAATACTTTTATGGAGATAGACCAGGGCAGAAATACTGATGGAAAAATAAAAAAACATACAACAAAAAAACAAACAAATCTTCTCTATAGCTTGCTTAAAGAAATTGCTGAAATTCTACGTAGAAAACAAGAATAAAGAACTCCACCTCATTTGCATCCACTACAAGTATGACACCTTGACAGGCAGACAGCGATCGTGATACTTCATAGCTGAAATCTACGTGGCCCTGTGGAGAAAATAAATGCTTACAATTTCAGGTATTTCTAGAGCCTTTTGCAAAGATTTCTATATTACAATGTTTCCATTTGTATATATGTTCACAATTCTTACAACAAAAAGAAATTGAATAAACACAAGAAGCCAGAAATATCCTACTTTTAAATATAAAGACATTTAGTTTTGTGTGATTTAAACACTGTTTATACTTAACTTACTGGCGTGTCAATAAGATTTAAGAGATAGTTTACTCCTTCATGATTGTAAAAGAGAGATGCAGTTTGTGCTTTAACCGTAATTCCTCTTTCACGTTCCACTTGCAGTTTATCCAGCACTTGTTTATTATGGTCAGTTTTAGCAATTGTTCCTACGACAAACAAACAGTTTTATTACCTCATTTAGTACATTAGCTCTCAAAATAAATAATTCTTGAAAATGCCATTAAACAGGAGAACATGGGACTTGTGGTTGCAAATGAAGCTCTTCCATCTGATTAAGCTAAACTTAGATTTTTATCTAAGTTTAAAGAAAAAAATTATGCTTCAACTCTTAACATTTGTTAAATAAATTTTTAAATATGAAGTTATATAAAACACTTTACTGGATAAGCAGGATACAAAACATTATGCAAGTCTAAATCAGAGATTAAGAAGTAGCAAAGATTCCCTTCAGCGCTAAATAATTTTGATGCTTAAAGAAACTTCACTTCCTATCACTGGGGAGCAGCTCCAGGGCTGCAACCAGGGCCAATCTCAAGTGTGAAAAGAGCATTATTATGGAGCTTGCCAGACCTGAATTCAAACTCCATTCTATCACAGGTATTGGGTAAAACTGCCCATAGTGACACATAGGTGGTAATCATAAAGAACAACTTTAATCAAAAGCTTCCTGCCCAGGCTTTTTTTTTTTTGCTCAGCCCTTAAATGAAAAAACTCTTCCAAAGGTTATTTCTGAGTAGCCAATTTAAGTTCTTCCCTGTAATTAGTCTCCTCTTGGGAGATACAGCAACTGCTTTACAGCTTACCTGAGACAACCCTACAAGGCAACCTGTCTCCCTCTCCCAAGAAAAGCTTAGTTTCAGAGTTGCTTGTAGTTATGAAAGACCCTTTAGCACTTCTGTTTCTCACTTTCACTTTAAAGGGGGATAGTTTTTCTTAACCTCAACAATAACACAGAAATAAAAACACTGAAGTCCAAAAAGCCCTCCCAGGAGCACAAAACAAATACCTCTGACAGTAACACAACTTCACCAATACCTAGAGCGAAGGAAAAAGCAAGGCTACATAGCAGCTGAGAATCCATGGAATTTACACTTAATTACTAGCAGTTACTCTACAAGCTAAATCTAAATCAACATAGGGCTGTACATTTCTAAAACTTACTATGCAGCATCATATCAGCTCCAGTACCAGTGAGCTTCACCACCATGAAAGGCAGTCATTTATGGTTTGCTCTCAAGAGGACATACCATTACTTTCATCTCAGTACAAGCAGCTGAAATTCCTCTCTGCTTCAGTAACACTTTGAAAACTACTCTGTTCAGAATTCCTAGGTTATGACAGTCCCCTTCTGTCCACTCCAAACACTGGCAGTAAAAACCATAAACTTGCTGTGTACTGGACTAATGGACGATGAGTCAGGAATGACAGGAGCAGCATCCTGAACGAGGAAGCACACTCCTTTTCAGTTTCTTTCTAAAATACATGCTTCCTTCAGTGAATTACACACCTCCTTACCCCTACTCGTAGGCAGATCTCAGCCAGAAAAAAAGTCCATCATACTCCTATCTGTAACACTACACAACCGGCAGCCTAAAAGCACAAGCAACCCAGTATTAGAAGAGCAAAGACATTAGAAATTTTAGTAACAGTCAAAGCTACAGAAACGTAGTATAAAATGAGAGAAAGTAATATAAAATGAGAACACTTACCTGTAATTTCTAACAATCTGTCTGCAAGTGTACTTTTGCCATGATCTACGTGAGCTATAATACTGAAGTTTCTAATGCTTTCAACGGGATATGTCGACATGTCTAGTTTTTCCTGAAAAACAGAAATTTATTTTCATAAACCATGGTTACAATCTCTTTACGCAATATGACCTGGCCTTTAAAAAAGAATTAACTCATTTCTCTAGAAGAGGCATAGGTTGAATAGAGACACAAAAGCTTAAATTGTCATCAGTGTTTAAAATGCTAGCATTTCATTTTACATACATATACACATATATATATACATATTCATTTATTACTCTGAATAATCAGTAAGTATGCTGGAAAGCATTGCGAAAGGTACCACGTTCTTATGAATACACTTAAAACAGCTTCAAGTTTGTTAAACTACTAAACTTAAGGATTAAGAAAACAGGATTCAAGGGACCATCAAGGAAATAATTGTTCACAAGCATGATAAGAACACAGTGACATTACCTAGCAGCTCAGGGAGTAGTGACCTTATTGTAGGGAGCAAGGAGACTTTGTGGAAAAGGAAACTACAGGTAACACTTATCCTGGCTAAATTAAAAAAATGCAGAAAACCAGCCTGCCTTCCTTGGTTCACACACAGAAAGGGCCAACACTAAAAAACTTTTATTTGTGTTATTCCTGCTCATTGCAAGTAACAAGACATTTTGAAAAAACGTGGTTTCTTTGCTTTTCAAAGCTTTCAGCAACAGGAATCAGGAGGCCCCTGATAGCAATCAGCAACACTTTACTGAAAAGCTCTGGCCACCGATTTTGGAGATACACAAAGTGCATCCCTCTTGCACCAGCTATGCATGCAGCTCTGGGACAGGCAGAAAGCAAGCAAGCTTTCTAGTTCTTTGCTAGCGCCAATACATCAAGCAACGTTATCTGCCATGTCCATGCGCCTGGAGAGGTTAGGGGTTGACCTGCTGGAAAGCAGCTCTGCAGAGAGAGACCTGGGAGTGCTGGGGGACAACAGGATGGCCATGAGCCAGCAATGTGCCCTTGTGGCCAAGAAGGCCAATGGCATCCTGGGGGGCATCAAGAAGAGTGTGGCCAGCAGGTGGAGGGAGGTCATCCTCCCCCTCTGCTCTGCCTTGGTGAGGCCCCACCTGGAGTATTGTGTCCAGTTCTGGGCTCCTCGGCTCAAGAAGGACAAGGAACTACTAGAGGGAGTCCAGCAGAGGGCTACAAAGGTGATTGAGGGACAGGTGCACCTCTCTCATGAGGAAAGGCTGAGAAACCTATGCTGTTTAGCCTGAAGGACAAAAGATTTAGAGGAATCTCATCAATGCTAATCACTATCTAGAGGGTGAGTGTCAAGAAGATGGGCCCAGATTCTTCTCAGTGATTCCCAGTGACAGGACAAGGGGCAACGGGAACAAACTGGAAGACAGGAAACTCCGTCTCAACATGAGAAAAAAACCTGTTTACTCTGAGGGTGGCAGAGCACTGGAACAAGCTGCCCAGGGAGGTGGTGGAGTCTCCTTCTCTGGAGACATTCAAAACCCACCTGGGCGCATTCCCGTCCAGCCTGCTCTGGGTGATACTGCTTCGGCAGGGGGTTGGACTAAATGATCTCCACGGGTCCCTTCCAACCCCGACCATTCTGTGATTCTGTGCGATTCTGTCCCTTGCAGGATGTCTCGGCTTGGAACGACAAGACCTCCTCCTGCCAAGGGAACGCAAACGCCCCTGCAGCGGGAAGTGGCTACTCCAGGATGCCACGGCCTGTGTGGAAAGGTCACCTTTTACAGGCAGGGGGCTTGCCGCAGGCCAACTTCGGGCAGCCCAAGCGCCTTCCCGCACCCCACCCCTGCCGGGCCGCCCTAGGGACTCACCTTGCCGCGGGAGCTGTAGGGGCGCCCGCCGGCGGCGGGCAGCCAC
>VXBO01010070.1:19245-99156 GCA_013400135.1 Rhinoptilus africanus
CCGGCGGCGGGCGGCCACGGCGGAAGGCAGAGCGGGGCGGCGGGGAGGCGGGGGCTCCGCAGCCGGGCCCACCACGCCACCGTCCTGCCGGCCAGGGCCATGGCGCTCGGGGCCGGCCTCACACCCGGGCTGCGCGGAGGGGAGCTCGGGGAGCTCGGGCAGCCTCAGCCCCCATCGCAGCCCGACCCCGACGGCTCCGGGAGGCGCACACCAGCGGCCGCCCGCCGGAAAGCAGGACCGGAAGTGCTCCCCGGAAGCGGAAGTGGTCAAAGCCGCACTTCCTTCCTCCCCCTGGAGCCATGGCGGTGGTGATGGCGGCAGGGCGGCTGTGGTGTCCCGTCCTGCTGTCTCTCCCCTGTTGCTGTGCCTGTCGCTGTCAGGGTTTACCCGGGAGCTAATTTTATCCTCTCCTCAATAGGCTGCGGGTGCCCCGCGCCGCCCATCGGCCGGTGCCTGCTCGGTGCCAGCGGCCTGGCGGTGTGTGGCCGCTGCCCGCGCCTTCCATCGCCTCGCCGCCAGGAGCCAGGCGGGCGGCGTTCCGGGCCGGGCTCTCCTGCACCGGCCCCGTAATGCAGCTGGGGGTGAGCCTCCACGGGGCTTTGCTGACTATAAAAAAAAACCACAAAACCCAGCAGTATGGCCCAGCCTTCTGTTGCGTGGTGTCCTAGCAACAGTGATTTCTGGGACATGCATACTTTTTTTCTAGGGAACATTAGTTATCAAAAGCACAAACTCTTATTTTTACACGTTTTTCAAGTTTCTGGAAGTTTGTATTTTGCAGGGGGTTTATTTGGTATGAAGTAGCTCACAAGAGCAGCTTGGTTTCTGATCATAAGCTCTCAGAGTTGCTGCAAGGCATAGAATGCCGTTGTTTTGAAATACTTATTTCCTGGCATTACAAAAGGATTTGTTTTTTCTGTGTCTGCGGTGCTGCCAGCCTACAGGTGTTCTGGCCTCAGTTTTGCTTTGTAAAATTCTAGAAGCAGAAAAATGTCATATTCTCAGATCTGTTTTCCCTGTGTTGCTCTTTATCAAAGTCTTCCTGGGCTGACATTGTTTTTCCAGATATTTTTCTAGCTTGTGTTTTTCCTAGTTTAGCTTTTATTACTGCCTTTGTGTTCCTCTGGTGTTTTCTTACTTGAAAATTTTGCACTAAGGTTTCACAGACCTGGAAAAACATGAGGGCCTGGGGTCACTGGCATGTATTGGCTTTATCTTTCTCATTTGTTCAGTCTGATCAGGATTTCAGCTGTAGCTGGAGAAAATATTTCAGAAATCCCCCCAGACCACTGAGCTAAATAAACTACAAATATTTTTATCGGATTCACAACCTAGAGAGGTGCCCAATAAAGGAAGACTGCGTGTTTTTTGAGGGTAAAACTATTTAAAGGAGGTTTACTTTCAGGATACCAATATAGAAGTAATGCTCCATTTGAAAATACAATGATTTTGTTTCAAAAAGCTGCTTAAAAGTGTCTCATACACAGTGCAGAGGGCGCAAGAGTTCTGTATGTGCCAGCTTGGGAGTGTGCATTAGCGAATTAGCTAGCACAGCTCACTGTGCTGTGCTGATCGCTTTGAATTTGGGTAGTAATGGGCAAGAAGAATCCTTCAGCAAATTCTTGAAAATACGCAGGGAAAGAGAAGCACGTCCTTGAATGGAGAATGAGTGTGACAGGAGCCATGAATCCAAAGACGTGATCCAGAGCGTACATATGAGTGTAGCAACCGTATTTGGAGGAAAACATTGGTCCTGATATACACAGATTAAGTTTGATGCACTGCAGATACTGGTTTACCTGTGCGTGATAACAGAGAATGTAAATAAATACATTAAAATCCTGTAATTCCTAAATGGATATTGTCTTCACTATCCCAAGAGACAAGAATACCAACAAATCTAAGAAAGCGCTCCATTAGCAGGGATTAAACTAGTGCGCTTTACAGAGTATCTTCAAATGTCGCCGCCACAGAGCAACGCGTATAGATGCCACGTTGGAGCAGATCCAAAAAGGCAGCTGCAGAGGTAGCTAAACTGCACGTCCACGCTCACGACACGCTTTGTGACATGCACAAAATTGTGTGGTCACGAAAAAACCTACACAAGCGAGTGATTACAAACAACAGACCGTGACTGAAGATTGCTCTTGCGCTTTGTATCCACTCCTTGGAGAACCAGGGCTTGTATTTGCACCACCTGCACACCAAGCTGGCTGAACACAGCCAGCATTCCAGGAGGTGTGCTGGGTTAATTACTGAATGAGCTTCTGCGCTCCGGCTTCGTGCTGGAACTCATTTTTGTCCTGTTGACATGGAGTGAAGACCGGTGGCGTGAGAGCTGGTCCATGCAGGAAGACAGCAGTCCTTGGGGTTAAGATATTGGCAAGTCCAGGTACTTTGGAATTCTGAAATAAACGAAGAAAAGCAGGAATGGAAATGGATTTCAAGGATAACTCCTAGTTATGTGAAAATGTATTTCAGTTCAGGTTGGTGGTTCGTCAGTAAACCAGGATAGAGCACAATAAAATATGTCAGTGTGGCTTGTCTTTACTCTCACTTTTCAGCTCGGATAAATATAGGAAGCAAATATGAAGATTTTTAATCAATGTGCTTTGAGCTTCATATGCAATGGAACGCACTAGAACAAATATGTAAAGGTGTCCAGTTCAGCAGAATAATAGCTTAGAGTATTTATGGGACAGCAAATCAGTAGCAGAAATATGAATTTTCAAGTGATCCATTTAAGTGTCAAAATGGGATGGATGGATGGATGGATGGATGGATGGATGGATGGATGGATGGATGGATGGATGGATGGATGGATGTGCACAATTAACATTTCCTGTACTTCAAAAGCCATGAGTTATAGTGAGGATACATTAAATGTACCTATTATTAGCTATATTGAGTAACATTGCAGCCAACCACATAAAATGGTAAATTCAAATATTTACAGATTCATGACTTAAAAGGTGAAAACAAAAAATAAGCGTGAATTTCTTGTCCGATTCCCAAGTATCTCATCATAGCTACACATGAGTGTCATATCAGTAATTACTTTAGCTGAAGACTTAATGGAATTCTGTCGTAGTTACAAATCAGCGAGTGTTACGTGTTATTTCCTGGCAGTTGTGTTCAATAGAAACAAATATGTTCCCTAACTGACATGGTGTCATAGCCTGAGTTTTAACAGGAGCTGAATGTTTTGCCATAAACTGACAAAATTGCAAAGGAAAACATTTACACAGTGATCTTAGTCGTCTGCTGAACTTCTCTGTGACAGTTGCACAGAATGGAACAGCATACCATAATGCAGCGGATAATATAAAAGGGAAAGAAGCATTTCCTCCATAGTAAAATATGAGATGATAAAATGCAGCTAAGATTTATTAGTGTAATAAATAAATATATATATATATATGCATGCCCAAGGCCAAGCAGATTGGTCATTGCTGGTATCTGTGAAACACAGCAAAGAGTGTGCCGCTTTTTATTCCATCAGCAGCAGACCTCATTTGGAAGCACCTTTGGTAGTACTGTGAGACTCTGGAAATGTAAAAATAAAACCAGAACAAAATTCCATGGCAATAGAGGGAAAAAGAAAGGGGGACGTGGGCATTTCTTTATCTCATTTGTGAGGATTCCTGTAACAGAAGCATGGGTAAACAGGATCACATAGTTCTGTTCTCCACAAGTAGCTTCTATGTAAATTGGAATGGCTGTGACAAAAGCTTCCCCTGGCGCTGGGAAGCGCTGGAGCCAGCAGATGCTAAAAGGAAGTAACTTTCTTATGTTATATAAAGATAGCATTAGCAGAAAGTTCCCCTTTCTGTAAAGTATATTCTCCTAAGCCCAATGCAAAATCAAGTTTAATGAATTTCAGCCTTGGAGCTCCTGAACTAAACACGTGATAGGACAGGTCACTAACACTCGTCTCCTGCACGTGTGTCTAGATGGCAGTGAGGTGCTGAACAGACACCTGAATTAACTCACCTGGTCTGCCCTTTTCTCAACCAGAAGATGAGTAACCCAGTTTTACTCAGGTTTTCTATTTGAGTTTGTCAAGCACTTACTGTTCTTGGGAGGACAAAACTAGAAAATCCTTTCCCTTTTTTTTTCCACCCCTTTTTCCTTATTTTCCTTTTTCTTTTTTCCCCCTTTTTTTTTCCTTTTGCAATCAAAAAATGCCAAGTGCGATGTCCACATTGCCCTTGCCATTGTATCTGCTATAGGCCCTTCTTAACCAAAGTTATGACGAACAGAGAATGGTACAAAGGGCCAGAAGTGGCTGGAGTTACTGTTTTGCTTCAGACTGTTGCTGAATTTCTATTTCAGAGCCTTTCCTTCGCGTTGACTTGTCACATTACCATAATATGTCAAGTTCTTCTCCAGTGGCACTTGCAAATGCCCTTAAACTATTATTTCTTGTCATTTTTCGCCAAACATTTCTGGTGTAGCCAAGCTGACAAAAGTAGAAGATGCGTATTTTATTTCTTGCCTTAAAAATAAAGCAGAAAAGGTAGTTAGACTCTTCCTGTCTAATCTTCAAAAGTCACAACGGAAACAGCAGTAATTTAGTCTGTGAAAGACAACACCTTTTTATTATATTATTGTAGTCTGTCTAATAGAAATAAAACACAGAATGTTTCAATTTTTCTATTAACAATGCCAAATTACATGCTTTTAGGCCATAGCCTACAGAGAAAAAGAGTACAGAACATATAGTAAAATGCATAACTTAAGAGAATAATTGCTTTTTTATTTTATATTGGAAACCTTTGTTATTTAAGACATTCATCTTTTATATTCTACTTACTAGAAAGACAATATTTTAGAAGTATATTCTGCTTACTTACCTGGGTTCATAATTCAATATATTTTAATGTGCAGTGATCGAGAATATTTGTTTCCTTTCTGTTCCCCCATATTAAGTTCTTAATATATAGGCTGTGATTAGCAGCTTTGCATGACTTTACCAGTATAATGGAAAATTGCCTATTTTAAGATTTTCTTGAGAAGGCTGAATGAATATTAGATGGATTCCTATTAGCTTGATTTGTGTTTACAAAATAGTTCAAGCATGTTTAATAGTTTGCGTTATTTTAACAAACTGCATATTGAGGAAAATGCTCAAACAGTAAAGATTACTGGTGAGAGGAGTTTTATTTCGAATGAAACATCTTCTGCACAGTAGCACACCATTTTAAAGTGTGTTTTCACCCTTGAATTATCCAGTTAGTTTTACAGGAATGCTCTAAATCTTAGAGGATTACTTTCTAAATGATATAATATAGCATGCTGAATAGATAAAACATGTATTTAATAAGTAAATTGTTTTACACAAAACACGACCCTGAACTAAAGTTCATTCTAGACATTCCGAAATACTGAAAGTGTCATATGTATTTGGATAAAGAGAATAAGAAAGGGGAAGATGTCCTTTATGATTCACCTATACATAATAAAGTTCCTAAGACTTTCTGGATTTAATTCCTCTTTGTACTAGAGTATGATTGTTAATAAAAAGCAAGGAGTCTTGATATAGAAGGCTGTCAGTGATGCAGAGTCTTTTTCCACATGGGACAATGACTCTAACAGCTGCCTAGTTTTAAGTCTTTAAAAAAGTGTATTTATTTCTGTTCTGAATTACTCTATTTTCAGCTGCCTGTTGCCAAGATTGAAAAGACTGTCATGAAAGTTTCTCTTCTAAGTTCTTAGCTGATCATTTGGCCTCCCTTAATCTCATTGTTATAAGCCAGGCTAAGTTCCCTGAGGTTTTGATTAAGGAATTAAATTTCTTTTGTTGTTTTTCTTTCTTTCCCAATTGATTGATTTTCCTACCATACCAATGATTTTTTTAATGAGAAAAGGCTACTAGCGTAGCCTCCCCTTTCTCATTATTGACATGTTTATATGTTCAAGGATAATTGTTTTGCCACAGAGTTTCTGAAGCTGATGCTGCAGGGACTCCTTTCCTTGTTCGTAGGTGCATAACTTTTCCTTTGGCCACATCATAAATACCTGGTTTTATTCTGTCCACCTTACAATACAGTTCAGATTGCTTTGCATCAGTGAGTTGTCCTTCTCATTATCTAAACCATCCTCAGCCTTCACCTTATTTTTAAGTCTATTAAAAATGACTTTGTTTCCCAGAGATAATAAACAGAATTGTCAAAATGTATGCAAGCAAGGAAAAACTCTGTTAGACTTCCAGTAGAAACACAAGAACATGATAATCATTTCCTGTCGCCATACTTTTGACACCTAATAAGTATACTAATCCATTTGATTTCCAGTGTAAAAGTTGTTTTGTTGCAATTATCAAATATTGTTCATCAAATATTTGTTCATTATCAAATATTGCATGTTATCAAAGTCACACACCGTATGGAAATCTACATATTTTATACTGAGAGTGTCGGCTACCACTGCTGTCAAGGTAACTTGTAACCTCATTTTACATAAGAAATCAAGTAACTTTGATGGGATGTATTTTTCACAAATCCAGGTTGATTGGCATTAATTATGTTATCCTCCTTTAATTCTTAATTATAGCCCTGTAGCATCTATTCCATTATTTAGCATATGATTGACATCCAGCTGACAGGCCTATAATTGCCCTCTTTAAAAACTGAAACACATTTGCTCTCCACCACTGTTCTGAAGCTGACAGAGTGTTTCAGGAGTTACTGAAAAGCTATGTTAATGGTGCACCGAGCTTGTCAGGCAGCACTTTTAAAAGTTTTGTATGCAAATTATCTGGAGTCAGTGATTTTAAATTTAAGTCTGCAACATTTTCTGGTATTGCTGTTAGAATGTAAAGAGTTCAACCCTCGTTATCCTGTGACATACATATATAAATATTTCTGATTTGTATTTTGGCGGAAATGAGCTGTTCTGTGTAATAAATATTATTTTTCATGTAATCACTGAATGGATCAATACGATTTCATGTTTTTTTCTCCTGAGGAATGGATTTCATTCTTTGAAAACTTACTGTCTTTAACTCTGCTGAACAACTCTCATAACAAGTATCTATCACAGAACCATAGAATCGCCTAGGTTGGAAGGGACCTTTCAGATCATCGAGACCAACCATCAGCTTAACACTCACAAAAGCCATCACTAAACCGTATCTCTAAGCACTATGTTTGCCCAGGTTTTAAATGCCTCCAGGGATGGCGACTCAACCACTTCCCTGGGCAGCCTGTTCCAATGCTGAATAACCCTTCCAGTGAAGAAATTTTTCCTAATATCCATTCTAAACCTCCCCTGGTGCAACTTGAAGCCATTTCCTCTTGTCCTATCACCTGTTAGTTGGGAGAAGAGACCGGCCCACACCTGGCTACAACCTCCTTTACTTCTTATCTCCTTATTTACAGTAATTATTATCAACTTGCATTTTTTTCCATTTCTGGATCATTCTTTTCTTATACCCTCTCTTCCTTTCTAAGACTAATGGTTTGCTTAACCAGCATGGCCTCTGTCTTCATGGATTGCCCTCTGGCTCTGGGCATCTATCAAGATTCTTGTCGGTGTTCTGGATTGCAGTCAGACCTCTGTATCTCAGGTCCATTTTTTTTTTATGTTATTGTTAATAGGTATTAAAGTCACAGTTCCCTACAAGTTACTTTGTTTAAAAATGTTTAGATAATCTTCTCTCAAAACCAAATCAAGTCGATGAAACAGCTATATCAAAGCAGCCCAGCCTTATCGATTTTCCAAGGAATTCCACTTTTAGGATGCCACCCTGAATTTTTTCCTTCCCTGTCCTTTGAAAAAAGGTATAAAAGGATACCATTTACCAAAAAGCCATTTCCTTTCTCCTCTAGGGAAAATTAAGCAGCACTGACAAAATCTGAGAGCCAAGATTCACCATGTGGGCCACTAGTTTTCGGGTGACACTGAAGAATACATATTCTGATTAATTTGGTAATTCTGGTTTCTGTTAATGTAAAGAGATGAAGGACAGCAAAGTACTTGTTAAGAATCTCTTAAAATGCCTCAGAAAAGTACTGTCTTGTCTCTACACCTTATTTTGTTTTTAAAAAGCCATTAATAGTTGTAAGGTCGTGAGTTGCATTGCTTGTAGATACGGTGGAAAAAAACTATTGAAAAAGCCTAGCAGGCTGGTGAGTAATTGTAGAATTATTGTGCTTTAGGAGGCCTTGACTAGGTAAATGAGAAATCAATAAACGGAATATTATTTACCTTGTATTTTCTTCCATTTATATGATAAAAACCAAAATATTGTAGCTTGTTTAGTACAGAAACCATTTTTGCTTTTTTCCTTTTTGTTAAAGCTGCTCTGTTTCAGCTGATGTTGTGCTCTTTCTATAATTCAGTGATGATTTATTTGATTTAATATTTAATAGGAATACTGCAAGAGACATTCTGTAATTAGGTATGAGTAAACCGGGTTAGGAAAGGCAACAGATTGGCTTGTTGCTATAGAAGATTGATTTTCTGTGCTTGGATACCTAGCTTGTAGAACATAAAAGTGAGCCTTGGTCTATCAAAACGGTTTTAAAAGAAATAATACAAATTTAATTTCAATTTAAAAGAAATAATAATTTAAAAAATATGTTGCTTAAACTTTTAAAAAATAGTAAGAACCTCTTTTAAGGATGAGACCTCATAAACACAAAAAAACAGTATCTTTTTCACACTGCATATATTTTCTATATCTTCCACCAAGGTGGAGAACATATATGGCTTTTCTAGACTACTTACAATTTGACCTTATTTTTTCCAAATCAGTGGTTCTGATTCTGTTTTTCACAGGAGTATTCAACCAACGTAAGTCAGTGTGAATGGAGTTTCAGGACAATATTCGGTTCTTTGCATGGAACCACCAAGTATAACATGTTATTTTACATCATCTCAACAGTTGCCTGGAATACAAGTGAATCAATGACTAATAGAAACCAGCAAGAGAGATAATTATCTTTTTAAAAAAACTAACAATGCAGTAGGTATGAAAGGATGAAATAAATAAATAATTTTATTTCAAAATATTACCTCAGGCAAAGAGTGGATAAGCCACTGAAGCAGCAATACGTTTCAGTTACCAGCAGTATGTGGGAACAAGTGCCTGCTAGTTATAGACATTTTGAATAGTACAGAACCTGCAATATCATAGTGATAATTAATTCCACCTTTTTGTCTTATTTCATACTAAGACTGTGTTTTTTCCCCAAGTTTGCCTTTGATATAAAACTGTAAGTGTCTCTGTTACTTGTAGTGAGTTTAATTTACCTCTGCTTTAGTGAGAATAAATATTGCTGCTAAACTGTATCACACTCCATCTGTAATATGCAGGTCCTGGAGATGCATTTTCAGGATGCCAGAGGTCTACTCAGTGCTGATCAATGCAATTTTACCTATTCCTAAAGCACCTTTTCCATGGTACTAAAAGCATAAGGTTATGAAGGGTGAAAGTCTACAAAGGCAGTTCATTTGCATTATTGTTTGTCTTTGATGTGTCATGGAAGACAGCCAGGTCTTCTTAGAGGAGGACAGAAGGGTAATCACTCGCTATGATACCCAGAAAAACATTAGTGCTAACTATTTAATTAATAATGTCTAATAAGAAGAATCAGATGGGATGGATACATGGAGAAAAAGATGTCAAGTCAGACAGCTATCTTTTCCTCAGCTGCTTGGCCTGATAAATACAGGGGGAAAAAATCAAAGGATGCTGCTCACTTTCAACTTTAGCAGGGTTTTTGAGGATCTCAGGTTCTTAGAGGAAGCTACAGCTATATTGTCAAAATTGGTGATTCCCAAGCTGAGATTTGAAGGCAGATGGGGAACTTAGCGCCCCAGTTTCCATGAGGCTGTGTATCCATAGTTAATATCAACAGCCATCCTATGAACTGCTCCTGGTCCATCTCCACCTTCAAAAGACAATTTTTGAGCTACTCCAGCCTATCGAGCGTTTGGTATCTTTTTCAGTTGCTCTGAGGCATTAGCCTTTTGGTCTGATTTGCATTTGAAATGTGAGCAAATCCTGTGTTACGAAGCTCCGCAGGGAAATAGGTATTTCCTTTGGTATCACTGCAAATAAACCAGTCACTGTCTGCTGCAGCTGCTGGTTCGTTAGGCTTCCTTCCAAGACGCATGTCTGCTATCTGTCCCCGTTTGAGGGATTCCTTGGCTGTCTGCTGTAGGAACAAAATCTCTATGTGCCACGTGAAGCATGGCATGCTGTGGCATGTCGTCCCGTCCCCATTTCTCCCCGCCCCAGGGTCTTTCGTGTCCTACGGTTGGATCCATTCCATCTGCTGCCCAACAGCTACCTGAGGTTTACCCTTCCTTTGTATTCGGTAGTTATAAAAAGAGTGGGAGTCACAATTGCATTAACTGGGAGCATTTGTAGGAGTGTGATACTGCGGTCATTCTGCTTCCCACAATACGGATGTCTCAAGGACTCAGTACTTGCCCATGACAGGCCTAGCAAAGGAATAACATTTTCTCGAAACTACTGTTTGGTTTGGAGCAGCACAGCTTCAGAAGGTTTCTGACTGAATGGAGGAACTCCAAAGGATAGGAACAGTGATACTACGAGGTTTAGAAAGTAATTTTGCCAAAATGGTAAAAAAATTATTTCAGATCTTCTAGAGCTGAAATCTAGATTTTTCTAGAGAAGGGCAAGCTAGCCAGCCTAGGACTGCATGGCCCATGCACTTAGCAATGCCGTTGCCCGTGTAGAAGATATCTGATCAATGATCTCAGGTTGAGCAGCCTGGTCTAGTGGGAGGTGAACGTGGAACTAGGTGATCTTTAAGGTCCCTTCCAACTCTAATCATTCTATGATTTGATTTCATCAATGTTTATAAACATCTAAAGAGTGGGTGTCAAAAGGATGGGCCCAGACTCTCCTCAGTGGTTCCAGGCAATGGGACAAGGGCCAATGGACACAAACTGGAACACAGGAAATTCCATCTCAACATGAGGAAAACTTCTTTACTTTGGGGGCGACAGAGCACTGGAACAGGCAGCTCAGAGAGGCTATGGAGTCTCCTTATCTGGAGATATTCAAAACCTGCCTGGCTGCATTCCTGTCCGGCATACTCTGGATGACCCTGCTCTGGCAGGGGGTTGGACTAGATGATCTCCAAAGGTCCCTTCCAGCCCTGACCATTCTGTGATTTTGTGGTGGGTTTGTGTAGTAGAAAATCAAAGAGGATGTATACAGGTTAATATAGCTAATTTAATTATCCACAAAAAATGGCCTCACTTCCACATTTCCACATATGTCCAATAGAACAAAACCTTATATAACTCGATAGACCCAACTCACCCCCATCTTTCCATTGATTAAGTGTATATGTTAGGGTAGCTCACAACTGTAGCTGAAAGCAGTAAGAACATCAGAAACTGAGATGACTGGTTTGCCCAGCCCAGTGTTTTTCCACCAGCAGCAGCAGTGGCAGGAGGTGCTGTTTACTGGGAGCATTCATAATTGGCCAAGGCCCCCGGTGCATTCCCTGTACCTTCGGTCGTGCCCCCCTTTGCCTTCTCTCCAGCATGAAGAATCCCGGCCTCCATCCCTTTCATCAATTTTCTTGCCATTCATTATATCCTCTTCAGTGTCTTACTATCTCTTGTTAGTTCTTATTTTCTGGAAGCAGAAAAGACAATTCAGCACTTTATTGTTGTTTAAATGTTCCAATGTATGGAACAGTCCCGAGGATGACAACATTGTTCTGCAGGGCATATGCAGGGCACAAAATCCATGAGCCTTGCTATTTCTATTAAATTCCCTCCAGACATAGATCAGGCCAAGGTCATTAATCCCAATTTTAATTGCTTTTCTCTCTCATTAAGTTGTCTGTGTTAGAAAGCTAGATTCATCCAGCTGTGGAGGAAGGACAATTAGAATCTTTTTGATGGTTATTGCCCCAAAGAGTTGCAAATAAAAAAAATGTTTCTGAGCAGAAGAGAAATGATTGTTTATATTAGACATAAGTATTAAAGGTATGCTGAAAGGACAGGTTTGAGAATTTGTTTTTTAAAATACAGTATCTTGTGAATTTTTACTTTTGATGGCAATAGAAGGATGCAAGTGTTCTGTACCATTGTGCTTAATTTTTTGATCTATATATTTCCCATAAGCTGTCTATGTCGTATGACTTATCCAGACAGATAGATGAATAGCAAATTGCATGAAATATTTCTGAGTACTTCTTAAACCCGTAGCAATAAATAAAAACTGACTAATAGTAAAGTCATGACAGGCTTTTCTTTTTTATCTTTCAGAGAGGAAATTTAAAAGGAATAAACTGATATACAGCAAGCACTCTAGTAAACATTACCATAAAAAAACTTTTCATTTTTTTCCTTTCTTAGTTATCCTAACAAAACTGTTTTAAAATTATTTTTATTTCTCCTTATTCAGCTTAATGCTAATATAAAGTTAAGTGAACAGTGACCATTTTAATAAGCACTTCCAAAAGTAATTCACCTGTTAAAATTTTGACTCTGATGTTTGTACACATATAGTATTAGTATTTATTTTTTATTTATTTACACTGCTGTGGATCTTTTCTATGTCAAGAGGAAAAATCTTAGACCCACATTTGTTGAACTTCTGCTGTTGACTTTTAGCCAATAAATTTTATCTTGTTTGTATATCCACTTCTTATAATGGCTACTGTGGTATAAAGAGTAACAACACATAAAACCTCAGCTAAGCAAATGTTAACTATGAAGCCTGAAAAATGCGAAAGCATTGGGAGGGAGATTCTCTTTACAGATATAATGTGAATCAATTCTGCTCATTCATTTTCATACTTGATCAAATACTTTTTCTTTCATAAATTGTACCTTTTTATTTCCTAAAATAAATCTCAGAAAACAGTGATCATTTTTTTCACTGAATTTTCTTTGCCTTGAAAACAAAAGTTACAGAGAGTCTAAGCCCAAATACTTCAGATTTTACAAATTTATAGGCAACAAGGTTTTTATATAAGGCCTTTAATTACAGTGTGGGCTATGGCACTAATCCATTGCTTGGATTACGGCAGAGCATACACTCTGTGTCACGACAAGCCTGCACCCTGGGTGACCTCGGCTGGGATGAATTCTGAATTCACAGATCCCTGTCACTCCAATTTGGCATCCGATGTTCTGTCACTGTGTGGAATTTGCCTCTGGACAAACATGGCTCGTGTGTCGTTTTCCTTTTCACATGGGGGTGGCCCCAGGATGGGCTTACTGGTGATGGTGGATTTTGCCACACAGGGGAATAGACCCTGTGCCGTGATCCCTTTTCGTCCCAGTAGGAACTCACAGGGTCTGTGTGGCATCTGTCTGACTTTTGGCAAGGTCAGGGTATACTCAGCTAAATAGAAACTCATTAGGAGGCCCAGATTAATTGTTAGTGAAGGCTTTCTATGCTGATTTAGGTTTATTTCCAAGATTTGGATTTATTTCCTTTATCCTTTCCTCCCCTTCTGTGGGAGCAAAATAATGACAACCAATATATGGCATTTACCATACGCTTTTCTCTTAGTTTACCGTTTCTGTCCTGGGCAACCCCTGTAATATGGAAAATAATAAGAACAAAGCAGCAAATATCTCCAGAGGTCTATTGCATGTTTTACAAATCACCACCACCTTTTTTTCCGCTCGTTATCTGGCTCCAAGCCTGGCTACACTCCTCTGGACATAATTACTCTAGGCACAAAAAGGAAGCTGAAATTTTGCCTGAGAAGCCCTTTCAGGATGCCACATTCATTTATGTGTTTTTTCCAAAAAGTAAAACTCATTTTATGGAGTTAACATACCCTTTAGGCAACTTGCGATCCATAGATTATCGACACAAAATGCTGTAGCTGCTCTTTTGAAACCTTTATAGCTCACAGAGCCTGTGTGTGCTTATTCTAAAGACATAATTACAGGAGGAGCTGTGTGATCTCCACACAAAAGTAACTTTTTTGCTGAAATATTCCCACCTCTCCTGTTCCCAGTTCAATTTCAGAGGAAACACAATTACGTGGGATGCGGTGTTGCAGTTTTGTTATTCCACTAAGAGCCCTGTGAAAAGTAGATATTATGCAACATGCTTCTCAAATGTTGAATATCTTTATTATCTTTTTTAAAATAATATTATATTTTGTTTAAAAGCTTGTCTGTAGCCTTATAGAACCCTTGCCCCAGAAAAATAGTTTTTATGAATAGTAGAAAAATTTCTGTCCTAGGTCTCAGAAGTGTAAAATTCCATTCCCAGCCCTATAGCTGCCTCAGGGAGTTTAAAAATGTTGCCTAAACTCTCTTTTTAATGGTATAGCAGCAACAGTACTGAGTTTCTGCATAAAACACTTCAAAATTTGTTGAGCAAAAGCCATACAAAACAGTAAAAAAATGATTGCATTTTCTGTATGTTAACTATGGTTTCAGTATTCCTGGAAATTATGTTATATTAATTTAGTGTAAGGATAAGCCAATATAATTACAAACCTACACTTCAAACAAGTATACCTCAAGAAGCAAGTTTTCTGTATCGTTATTTATTTTTAATTTAAATTGAGCTCTCTTGGAGTGTAAATAATATTGTACTTTACATGCATGTTGAACTCTCCGCAAGGAGGAGATTTGAATGAAACGGCACTAGACTGACACAAGAGAAAGGATACAGAAAAAAAAAAAAAAAAAGAAAAAAGATTATGTTACTGTGTTTTCTATTACATAAAAATCTTTATTTCCTATAGATAACAGACTGCTGCTGCATGCTGCGTACTGCAGTTTTGTCATTCTCCACAACAACTTTTGAATCTGTAGGCTATTAGTGAATATGTTGAACAGAGTCTAATTAAGTTTCTGCAAATTTCATGAGAATAGGCAGCTACTAGGAGGTAAGAAATCTTGTTATTACCTCCATCGAGAAAAAAATTAAAACTCATGCTTATTAGACAGCAAAGAGTCAACTTGAGAACAAGCTCTTCAGCCATCAAAAAAAAGCTGAAGTTTCTGTCTTGGTGGGTATTAGATATTAAGGAATTCAACAAGATATTAATCTATCATCAATCTGGCTCTGTCAGTTCTGATGCCATAGAACTAAGGTTTCTCTCAAAGTTGTCTTTCCTCTTTTAAGAAACATTAACAAAACAGACTTGTAATGCTTTATTGGCATATCCAGATCCAGGCAGTGTCTCCAAGGAACAGAAACTGAACTCTTCGAGATAATTTGTATTAAGGCAAAGAAGTATTGAAGTTTTGAGTTTTTCCCTGCAATTCTTCTACAGAAGTGTTCTACAGGCAAGAGGTTGTTTAAGTTGAGAAAGTCTGGAAAAATCAAGAAAAGTTCCTTTCAATCTTGAAAGTCATTAATCTGAGCAGGTCAGTTAACCCAAGTTTAGATTTTTTTCTGCTAATTCCAGCAGAAATAATGCTGGAAGAAGAAGATATGTATTACGAGTCAGTAGCTGAAAGGTAGCTAACTCAGAACAGAGACATGAGAGAACAGAACAGGGACTCCAATCTGAAGCAGAAAGCTGTGTGGAAGGAGAGTTATAGTTGAAGCCATACAAAGCAGTAGTTTTGGTAACTGTTGGAAGTCAACAAATCCATCCCACAGAGAATTAAGGATGTTATGGTCTCATGCAGTCTGTTCCTGCCCTTTTCTTAGACTTGAATCTGTATTCCTTTGGATTGCTTCCCTCCGTCACAAACATAAAGGAACATGGCCGTCTTAGTCAAATGAAGTCTTCTCTTCAGCAATGACAGTGATTGAATGCGTGGGGAAGAATATGAAGGCTTCTCCCAAGTATATTCCTAGTCTTCTACTGATTCTAGTTTATGGTCTTCTTGAGCTGCATACTGTTCCTTTGCATTAGGTGTTTCCTGGTGGATTTATGTTTCATGGACTTGTTCCAGATCCATATAAATATTAAACATGCATAACTTCCTTTGATGAGGAGTTCCACAGGTCTGTCACCCGTGGACCTTTTTTTTCTTCGTTTTGAACCTAATACCAACACTTTATGGCTTTTGTTCTTCTTTCAGAAGAAAGAGTGAACACTTTATCCCTTCCCACCAGTCCATTTCACTCAGTTTTGCAAACCACTAGTAATCGTTGCTCTCCCAGGGGAAGATCTCCTCGCTGACCTGGTTGTTCTTCACGTGGAGCCCCTTCCATACACACCTCCCCTGCCCTTCTCTCAGCGCGTCACCATTCTGCTGAACGCTTTCTGATGCAGGGGAGCTAGAGCTGCTCACAATATTCAAGTTGTCGGTGAATCTGTCACATTTATACAGCGGTATAATGATGTGCTCTGTTTTACTGTCTTTTCCTTTCCTAGTAATTTCTCACAGCAGAGTGCAGAGTCATGTTTTTGACTGCTGGTGGGTATTGATAAGTAAAACCATTTGTGCAGGAACCTATAACTTCTCAGTAGATTGCTCAAGTCTAACAAACTTGTTCAGCATAAAAAAGGAAAACACTAATAGCTTTGGATTTCTTCTTTTTTTGCCTTTTACCCACCCTCTGAAGACCTGTCATAAAAAAGAATTAGGGTGTTACAGTAGATGTGTCTGAGGCCTGTAGGCATAAAATTCATTTAGTAGACACTTTATATAATGTAATTAATTAATTTGTTAAAAAAATATTTCGAAGTAAATGGTATATTTCTTTGCGATTAAATTTTTCTCTCTTCTTTAGTAGCATTTTAATAATGTCCCACTTATAAAATTATTAATGGGGCCTGTAAATGTAAGTAATTAAGCTTAAGGCTTACTGCATTAATCCTTAATGTGATTAATTTTTACATTTGAAAAAACTGTAGAATAATTGAGTAATTATTATAATGGATTTGCCATACTCATTGGTTTACTTTGAGTGAAAAATACAGGGTTTCAAAGCTGATTCTATAGCCAGAATTCCATAGTCTTTTACGTCTTATCTTATGTAATATGTTGCTATCTAATTTTTTGAAAAAAAAGTTTACCAGACATTTAAAAACTATTTTAATTATTACCCCGTTTTATCAAAAAAGCTGAAAATTAAAATGTGAACTTATGAAAACGGATGGTATTTCACTTCCCCACACTATTTTCCTTCTCAGGAAAGACGGAAAAAGCAGGTAAACAAAACCCGAGCAGTTTAGTTTAGAAAAAAGTTCTGAATTTCTTGTAGAAATTCTCACATTTCCATCAACTCTGTTCATCTTTTTTATACTCATTAGCTTTAATTCTCATTTTCATTTTTGATGATTAGACCTCATCTAAACTTTTTTTTTTTTCCGCTAGATTATTAACTTCCTGTGTACATGTCAATCAAAGAAAATGAGGTTATATTTACATTCTGTTCTACAGCCTTGAGGTGCAACAATTTATGTTAACACATGTGGTGTGTCAGTGATGGACTGAACATCAGGTACCCAAAGAAATGGTCAGCTCAGGTGTCCCTTTGCTCAGTCTACTGACCTCCACCGGTAAACATCGACTGGGTGTTCTTTCACACCAAAATTCAGCATTTAGTATTTGCTATAGCTGTTGTGATCACGGACACATCTGCTTTTCCTAGCCGCTCTCTGATCATTTTCAGCCTTGTAGGTGGTTTTTTTTTCACCTCAGAATGGTTTATTTAGTCTTTAAACCTGCCCCTGAGTAAAATAATTTCTGATTTGTAGAGTTTAAGACTAGAAAAGACTCATGCTATCTAGTCCTGGATAAAAGAAGGTCATGGAGTGTTACTGAATTTATTCCCTATCTGAACTAAAATATAATATCTCATCTGATCATCAGATGATCTGTTACAGGATACTGGGCAGCACTGTTGGGAAACTGCTCTTGTTGCCCACTGTTGCTCTCACTGCAAAAATGTTCAAGCTCTTCTGCTCTGCGTTTTATTTTACCATTGACTAACAGCTTCAAGGATCTTTTTATTATTTGCTCTCTGCTTTGTCCTGACACATTCTGGTCAAACCACCCTGTAATCGGCTCTGGGTGGTAAATTTTGCTTCAAAGTGTCTGCTAGATGAAGTTTGGAAAGCTTCTGTTCTGGAAGGCACCATTAGAAATCCTCCCTTACATTCGAGACACATCAGATAGCACTTATTTAATCAGTGTAATGGTTGTCCCATTAAGCAGTGATGGCTCTATACTTATTGAAACAAAATCAAGTAAAATGCCTTATATAAATATAGGTCATCAGTGGTTACCTCTCTCAACTACAAATCTTGTTAGAAAATAAATTAGTTTGAAATGAGCTAGTTTCCAAAAGCCCACGTTGATTGGATTCATTGATTCAGTTATTTATTATTTGAGCCCATATTTTGCTAGGATTAATCTCATGGTGACAGGCCAATAATTACTCAGGGTATCTCATTTAGCCTTTTGCAAAATGGTGTATTTAGTTAGTTTTGATCTTCTCAAACTTTCCTGTTGTTTTGCAACTCAAGAGTGTAGAAAGTTTTTGACCAGTTCTTCTAAAACTTTTAGATGCAGAATTTAAAAATGCTGATTTGAGCATTTCAAATTAAATGTTTATATCTTTTTGGTTTATTGATCCTTTTTCTTTTTCATCTAATTGAGAGGTTGATGGAAATAAGGGTATGACTCTGTCTGCTTCTAATACACTTGGACAGTCCTTGTTCTTATCGGTCTGGTCCTGTCCTGTCGTCTACTTAATCTTACCTTCTTTTTATTTTTTGATCACTTGCCTGCATCATCATTCCTAACCAATATTGTTTTCCATGTTTGTATTTTAGATGTCCATTTATATGTCTATATACACAGTGATATTAATGTAGTATACATGTATAATTCATGTACAATATGTATAATAAATTGTATTGGATTTTAATTTCATATATGGAGAGAAATAATTAAAATAAACAGGCATAACCCTAGCAAATTAGGATTTTTCTATCCCTAAAAAGTAATTACCTTCCTCAAGGACAGAAGTTAATCCTGTATCATTCCCTCCACTGATTTGGTCTAAACAAGATCAAACCATATTATCTTAACTGAGGTGATCAGACGTTACAGAGATTAGCAGTTTGCTAAGAACTGAAACTGAAAATTCACCTTGCTGAGTGTAGCAACATGAACTGTTACTCTAGAAATGAGAGGAGAGAAGTTTAAGAACATTAAGGAGGCTTAACAATAGCTGTAATAAATACCATCGTTAGATTACCCTTCATTAGCAGGAACAAATGTTGTATTTTTCTACTTCTCACCATCCTTCACTTCTGGGCTCTTCTTTGGATATATATACTGAGTGAAATCTTGGTATTTTTTCTTTTTTAAAAATACATCTGTATTATAATTCTTCCATAGCATTGTAGGTCATATACTAACAGGGCATGATTATTCTTCTGATGAAATGGAAGTCATTTGGCATCCACCTCACAGAATTTAATATGCACTGGAGGCATAGATTAATAGCCTGATAATACTTTCCATTTAATGTCCCATTCCTTAAACTAACCAGCCCAAGCGTTCATTGGGAAGCTATTCAATAAATAAGTGAAACTGTTATAACTGTTTAAGTACCCGATACTAAAATATGTGTAAATAGAAAAGCTGTCTTTGAAGTTTAAATGCTATTTCAAAACCCATACTGTGCTACAAGTGTTCTACTAACCAGGACAGTAGCACAGAGGTTCCTAATTCGTAGTGGGGCAGGTAATGAAAGTGACAGCACTCTGAGCATTGCATGAAAAAATTTAACTGTGAATCTGATGTCTGTACATTCAATAAAGGCCCTCAAAGAGCAGAGCAGGGTTTGCTGTCTTTGAAGCAGAGACTTGCCCCAGTCCTGGCATAATGGGTGTTCCTCTGGCAGCCCAGGCTGCTTTGCAGATGGACCAGAGCTCCTGGAGAAGTGATGTGGCAGGGGGATGTGCCTGGAGAAAAGGGTCCTGGCCTTGAACCAGCTCATGGACCTGGCCCCATGACGCCTTCGCCTTCCTTCTCTCTGCTATTGCGGTCCCAGGGAGCATCACCTTCTCTCCAAGAGGCAGGTGACCGAAATCTCCCTTGTCCAGCCACAGAGAATGGCTCTACGGCCACATGTGGCCCATTGTCTCCACTATGGAAACATCTGCTAGAAACACACCCCCAGGTAAATATATTTACCCTAATCATTTAACAGGTAATATTATATATTATTAAATCTTTTAAATATCTATTAGTTCAGCTCATGAGGCCTCCATCAGGACCTTTTTAAATACCTACTGAGGAAAGAAGCTCTAAACTACCATCTAGATTATTGGGTTGAAATATATAGAAAATTACTTGTTCATTTTGTTCTGCTTTCCTTGAAGATTCCGATCCTTTTCTGCTTAGTTGTTGTTAGTTCTTGTTAAATGCTGTCCGTGATATTGACAGGTTGTTGGGTTTTTTTCCTTCATGTGCATCTGTTCAAAGATCAAATTTAGCATCTTATAAATAGCTCTAAGCTCATCCCTGTTGAAGCAAGAGGATATTTTGGGCGTTCTCCGACATGTAAATTCAACAGACTGGAGTTGTCATCAAATACCTTAAAAAGTAAGTAACAACTCCAAATTCTTTTGGAAAATAAGTTTATCTTTCTACTACACAGACTGTAGCATACCTGGTTAAGTAATTATTACCTATCGTGACAGCAAAGAACAATGAAGACTTACTGGAATTGCATGATTGGGGTAGAGGTACCAACTAAAGTTTTTTAAAATGTATGAATAACTGGTGTGAAATGCCAAATAAAACCACAGTAAATAGCCTAGTAAAATTGATTTGTATTAATTCATATTTACAATGTAAAAATTATTTTTCTTCTAAATTTGGAATTCCTGGATGATTGGTCAGCAGTTAGGAAAATAATATAAGAATAACTTCTACATTGAATGCCTGGGTAAATGATGGAGTCAGGTTCCCCCAGATTATTCTGATTATGAGTTACAATATAGAAACTTTAATACCCAGCATTTCAAGGTTCCATGAAATACCAATCTTTATAACTTTTACCTTACAAAGAGATTTGCAAAGATCTTTTCCATAAGCAGCGTGTGCTTGATAAATATAAAGATAGCTATGAGAGTAACCATGAGATTAAAAGTGTATTTTTGCCAATGGCATTTGGAAGGTTGGAAAAGAGGGCAAAAGTGAAGAAAATGGGAAATGTTAGGAGACATGAATATTTTACATGAAAATCTGAGTAAATTGGATATGGTTATGGTTATTGGGTTGTACAAATTCTGTGTGTGTTTTAAGAGTTTAACTACATAAACACTAGCCAAGTGGTGAAACACATGCCTGCATCTCTGCATTTACAGGCAAATCCTGCTCAGGCCTTTGCCTGAATCACTGAAGAACTTTAGCTGGGAGGAGAGAGGGTTCAGGGGGCTCTCATCAGATGAGAGAGGGCTCAGGGGGGTCTCATCAATGAATATAACCACTTGATGGGACAGAGTAAAGATGACAAAGCCAGAACTTTACAAAACCCCATTGGACATGGCCCTGAGCAACCTGCTGGTGGTGACCCTGCTTTGGGCAGGGGGTTGGACCAGACACTCCTCAGAGGTGCCCACCAGTCTGCACCCATCGGTGTTTCGGGGACTCCCTGAACCGATGCTGGATCTGAGCAGGTGTAATGGCTTTTCCACCTGTGGCTCAGCATAAAGGTAACGCAGGCAAAACAGGGTTGGTTCTTAATGTTGTGGATATTCTTACTCAAGGCATGGAATTACTCATCTTGGTAGACCTGCCAACTTTGAAGCTGTTTTCTGGATTTATAGTTATCTGTAAGAAGCATAAGAAGCACCTAGACTAAATCTGAGAATTAATAAAGTATCTTTGCAACTTAAAACACTTTATGATGCCAAAAGGTACATGATGGAACCAATGTGCTTCATTTCTTATGCTACATTTCTATGACCGCCAGTCCTGCCTACACACTGGGTATAGGAAATGGGCCCAGTGTGTGCAAAATTCATATAGTTACAAAAGCAGGAATGACCCTATCTGAGGTTAGTCACAGTGTGGAAGGGAAAACAGCTGAGTTGTTGCTTTCTTAGTCTAGCCAGTCCGTAGCTACAGAGCTGACCTATGGGTCAGCAGGAGTGAAAGATGTGTTTTAACATGTTTTCTTTGTTCTCCAATCATTGAGGATGCTGTTCTCTTCAAAGGCACGTGCCAGCTACAGTGTCCTTAAGCAGAAATCACTAATTCTCTGAATATATTTGCATTTTTCCAATGTTTTATGATGATATATAATCTTGCAAAGCACAAATATCTGGAAGTAGTAATTGGTTTTGAAACCCAAAATATTTCTTAAAAGCATTAATTTCTAAGCATTCAGACATGGCCACAATTTTCTTTTAAAAAAGGAAAATGAGCTTTTTCAAACAATACTTTACTTGATATATATCTCCAAAAATTACTTAAGTTATTTTTGGTAACACTAGCAAGACAGGAATTCTTGTTTACCACTTGTAAATTAATATACAGTATTTAATGATAACATAAGAATAATTTCCCTTGTTATAACAAATGAAAGTAAAGAATCCATTTTTCTCACTTTCAAATTATCATGAATTTCTACAGAAAGATTCTCTTGAGTTTGTGGCTTTAAGGTTTATTGATTTAATTTCAGTTTAGGACAGTTCAAAACATAGATATTGGCTTGTTCCAAAGGGTATTTTACCAATACTTAAAATCTTTTTTCCAAACAGAATGTCAAATTTCGAGCAGTTTCACTTGGACTTTTACCAGTCCAATTATACCATAGATGACCAGGAAGAAGATTACAACAGTTATGGGTCTAATGAAAACCTCCGTGGAAGCAGAAAGTAAGTATGCTACCAATAAAAAAAAAAAAAAAAAAAAAAAAAAAAAAGGTGATATATCTCAAAGCTCAAATGAAATTAATGACAAAAACCAGCATGCAATTGCCAAAAAAGGCCATATGGTGGAATAAATAATCAATATGGTGGTAAAAAATAATCAATATGGTGGAAGTTCTAGTGGAGAAATACAAGTTGTAGCAGTAGAAAGACAGGAAGAATCTTTTTTCTTTTTCATATAATTTTTAAACATGTTGGTGACTTCTGCCCATGGAAGAGGGACACTGAGGGAAAGAAGTTCCCTTTAGAAGAGTTTTCCCTTAAGGAGATTTCGACACGACTGTGGTAGGAGGCTGGGTGTTGCTGCAGCTTCCCTGTTCAGCAGCCGATGGATCCGGCTGGCCTTGGGGCTTGCATGAGAAGAAAGGACCTTCAGGAGATCATCTAGGCTTTCCCCAAGGCATAATTATCAATAATTAAACCTTTTTTAATAAAGGATTGGGTTCCATGCTACTTTTATACTTATAGATATTACAGGTTGTTTACCTAATTGGGATGACTGAGCTTCATGTTACGAATGTGAATTTTGGGGCACATATTGCTAGAAATTATTTAAGCTTTTCCTCTGATTCAATAAAAAAATATAATTATATAATCATAGAATGGTTTGAGTTGGAAGGGACCTTAAAGATCGTCTAGTTCCAACCCCCCTGCCCTGGGCAGGGACACCTCCCACTAGACCAGGCTGCTCAAAGCCCCATCCAGCCTGGCCTCGAACACTTCCAGGGATGGGGCAGCCACAGCTTCCCTGGGCAACCTGTTCCAGCACCTGACCGCCCTTACAGTAAAGAATGTCTTCCTAATATCCAATCTAAGTCTCCCCTCTTTCAGTTTAAAACCGTTACCTCTTGTCCTATCACTACATTCCCTGATGAAGAGTCCCTCCCCATCCTTCCTGTAGCCCCCTTTAGGTACTGGAAGGCTGCTATAAGGTCTCCCCAGAGCCTTCTCTTCTCTGGGCTGAACAACTCCAACCCTCTCAGCCTGTCCTCACAGGGTTCCATCCCTCTGATCATTTTTGTGGTCCTCCTTTGGTCCCACTCCAATAGGTCCATGTTTTTCCTGTGCTGAGGGCTTGTTGTGCTGTGATTTCCTTCTTTTTCCAGGAGCCAGACAGGAGACCCACCTCCTGCCAGTGCTTTTGCCCCGTCGGAAATGCTTCTGTCCTCTCAGAGCTACACTGGTCAGATTTTGCAGCCCACGTACAGTCCCAGCACTCATCTTGGTTATGCTGATGGATTTGACGAGGAACCTCCTTTGCTAGAAGGTAAAAATAAAACCACGGACAACGTGTGTGTTTCCCAGGGGTGCCTGCTGGTGGCCATCACTAGAGAAACTGAGGAAGAGCTGCCAAATTCTGTGCCAAACTGCTCTGTGAGCTTCAGCCAACAGCCCCTGGCCCCCAGACCTGCACTTTCATATTTGAATTTGCCATGGATTCACACATCCTTATGGCATATCCAGTATATACTTTACTACCACTAGATGACAGCATAACAATAAGTTTTGCATTCACATTTCCAAATGTTTTCTGCCATTCTGTGTTTATCGCACGTACATATTGAAACATCTATAATTAATAAATACTGATAATAATCCTTTTTGCATATCTAGTAATAAATTTAATAGCTTGAAGATGCTAAAGAGCTTGTTTCAGTGGGAAAGAAATTGAGAAAGCTGCTTTCATCTTCAATTAGTTGGTCATTTAACTACACGGACAATATCATTCTTTATGATGATTGAACCATCCTAATACTAGTGGCTGATTTTGTGGTTTACAAAGTACTTGTTCTACATTTAAAAAAAAAAAAATCAAAGAATTTGTTTGTGAATATTTCAGTATAATGTCAAAAGAGCATATTCAGCCTGCTTTTGCATGTGGGAAGTCAAGTGAATTTTTCGCTGCTTAAAAGATACTCCTACTGCCTTAAAAACAGCAAGATCACTCTATTTGATATAGATAACTGCTAGATCTTTGCCTCTTAGACCTCCAAGCATTAAACTCCACAGGCAGCCCACCCTGCAAAAAGGATGTTGAAATACAGCTGCTTCTGTTCCTCCGGGCTTCAGGGATGTTCATATCTGTGTACCAAATAAATCCAAGCAAAGACATGCATTTTTAACACACAACAGCTTTATATAATGTTTTGGCTCAGCTCAAGGTGATGGATCGGTGGAATAAGGTAAAGACTTGGCTTTACAAAGAGATACAACACATTGTCAGTCTCAGTAATTCTGGCACCCAGTTCTGAAGTTAACTTTTCCCTTGCTAGAGCGTCTCGGGGCAGATGATTACTCTTTGCAAGCTGAAGAGTTTCTGCAGAAGTTACCAGATAAATCTTTGCCCCAGTAAAGTTAATGGCAGAATTTACTTCAACTCTAATGGGGAAGAATTTTGTTCTGTTTCTGGGGTCCTCAGTAATTACTTTTTAAATGCAAAAAAAGCTTATAAAGCACTGCATAAAGTATTATTAACTTGCCTTGAAGGGAAGAGTGTCATTTTTAAGTGCCTCTGGCAGTTCAGGCTTAAGACACATCTCTTGTCAGATTTGCCAGAATTAAAGCATATATCTCTGTCCTTAGCATTCTAGATTATCTTGAATTCTGCTGTTACTGTTAATTAGCATATTTTTCAACATCTAAGTTAGTGTGGCATTGGATATGTGTGTTTTAAATGTAGGAAAACCAAATATTAACTCAAAAATGATGAGGGCATTATTTTGGTTCACTGCTTAAAATTGAATTTTACAAATTAATATTTCAATTTAGAATCAGAGCTGACTCTCAAATATACAGGGTATGTAGCAGGGACAGCATGTTCCTACTACAGAATACGTCATCCTACAGTATTATCATCATTAAAGCGATTAATTTGTTTGCTTGTTTTGGATTTTGTGGTAGCTAATGAGTTGCTGCAAATGTGGTGTTTTCCAGTGAGCAAATAAGAATCCTGGAATTTCTTGTTGCAGAACTTGGGATCAATTTTGAGCATATATGGCAAAAAACATTAACGGTTCTGAATCCAATGAAGCCTGCAGATGGCAGCATTATGAACGAGACGGACCTCACCGGACCTATGGTTTTCTGTTTGGCCCTTGGAGCAACATTGCTGCTGGTAGGACGTGTCAGATAGCTTGAGGGATTTCTTTTCTAACAAGTTAATGCCCAGATACTAATGCATGTGAAGTTCCAAAAGATGTAGCACTGGCATAAATTGAGTCGTTTGCTGCTGTTTGTTCTGATTCCCTGGGCTTTGAAAGTATCTGCGTAAAGTTTAAATGTAATATGGATGTAATACAGGAGAAGCGATGTATTACTTCCAGTGGAACTAAAAGACCACACCAGTTTTGGGGGTGGGATTTAATAGGAACAAAGGACAGATCTGTGCAGTGTATGTCCTGGAGAGGCTCTCAACACTCAAAGCATGGCAGCGGGCTCTAGGTCAGAACCTAAAATGGAGGTTTTAAAGGAGGGAATAAAAAAGCATAGCAGATCAGCCCAGTTTTTAGGACACTCTTGCTACTGTTTTGAAATTATCTTCTCTCAATGTTACTCTGGGGAGTGCAAAGATATCCAAAAATTATCTTTATGTAACTAAAATATTTTGAAAAAGGAAGTGGAAACGGCCTCTTACAGAATCATAGAATGGTTTGGGTTGGAAGGGACCTTAAAGATCATCTAGTTCCAACCCCCCTGCCCTGGGCAGGGACACATCCCTCTAGACCAGGCTGCTCAAAGCCCCATCCAGCCCAGCCTTGAACACCTCCAGGGATGGGGCATCCACAGCTTCCCTGGGCAACCTGTTCCAGTGTCTCACCACTCCCATATTAAAGACTTTCTTCCTAATATCCAATTTAAATCTACCCTCTTTCAGTTTGAAACTGTTACCCCTCATCCTATCGCTCCACTCCCTGATAAAGAGTCCCTCCCCATCCTTCCTATGGGCCCCTTTAAGGTGCTGGAAGGGGCTATAAGGTCTCCCCGGAGCCACCTTTTCTCCAGGCTGAACAACCCCAACTCTCTCAGCCTGTCCGTGAGGTGCTCCAGCCACCTGATCATCTTTGTGTCCCTCCAATAGACCCATTCTCTGGATGCCATCCCTTCCCTCCAGTGTGTCGACTGCGCCACACAGCTTAGTGTCATCGACAGTCTTGCTGAGGGTGCGGTTGCTAGTGCTTTCTTAGTTTATATTCTATTTCTACATCAGCTGCTAAACAAAATATGGTAGCCTGTGTTTAACTTCTTCCCTCTTTATGAATATAGCTTTCCTACAGGAGGAAAGTCGAACAGGGATTATACACTACTCCTAAATTCACCTATTTATCACTGACAACAGGGGCTCTCCAGTGCTGCTGAAGTACAGCTCTGATTGTTGGCAGCAATTTATCAGATGGGGACAAGGTGGGACCATTCTGGGAAGGGCTTTACGGCTCTAGCAACTGAGGTGAGAGAAATGGGGCTCTAATTCTCCATTTCCTCTCTGATAAATAGTGCTGAATCAGAAGATTCTTGCAAGTTCTTTCTCAATTTGTAATGTCAGTGCAGTAACTTGAATGGGCAAACTGCAATATAAATGGCAAGTATTACTGTTATTTATGTCCCTACAAAAATAAAAATCCTTTAAAAGGGTGGAAGCAGCAGGAGGAAAGGGAATAAAAGGGAAAGAGGGTGGGAGGCTGGAGAAGACAGGGTATTTTCCACCTAAAGAAATAAAGGTATGAGGGGAATAGGAGGAGAAAGTGTTGAATTTATTATAATCAGGAAACTGGAAGGAAAATGAAAGAATGAAAAAAAAATAGTTGCTGTTGATTTTGCTCCCTGGATAGCCAACAATTATAATGAATATTGAACTACTATTATGAAATAAAGTACTTCAATTACCATATTTATTCTAGGATATTAAGTGTTTTAAGTATCATTAGAAAAACAACTATTTTCAACGTGCCGGTTTTAGGTCAGCAGAACTCCTCTGATAGAACCTAGTGGTTTTGAGCCACAACATCACAGCAATAAGTCTATGGGATTTCCATGGGCCATCTTATATATTCAGGCTGCTCATTTTGTCTCAGATGCATTTGAATACTAAAGTGGCTCTTCAGCTGTGTAAGCTATGATATCCTTCTGTACTTGAATAACTCTCTTCTAATAGCACCAGGAACATAATTTGGTTGAGAGCTTGTTTCCAAAAATAATTTATAAATTTTGTTTAGTTTCGGCTTTTTAACTATGGAAAAATATGCAAAGATATTCTTCAAATGGTGGCAGTTCTTTTAGAGCACAGAGAAAAAGAGGAAAGGATTGTTCGCCTGGCAGCAGGACTTGGTCTCCCTCACACTGGCGTGAAACAGGGCAGCTCCATTGCAGATACAGAAACAACGGCAGTGCGAAACTTAGCAGAAGCCTGAGTCTCAGCTGCTTTGCATTTTACATAGTCATTTGTACGAAATCAGACTTCCCCATCCACTTAAGCTAAGGATAGTAGTACCCACTCTAGGCAGATGCAAACAAGCGCACAAAGTCTGACTTTCTTCTAACCTTGTTCCTTCCGCAGGACAAATTTAGCTCTTTCCATTCATCAAAGCCTGCCAGACTAATCAAGCCTGATTCTGATTTTGCTTACATCACCGTGAATTGGGAGTACTCCCGTGTGTGTGAGTCAATACATTTACATATGTTAAGAAAGCCTAGAATTGGAGCCAACATGTTCATCTGAATTTTTTTTCTCTCTCTTTCTCCTGCACCACAAATCAAACATTTCACCAAGTGGAGATTTCAGTGAGTTGCTAGTGCTGCTGCTCCCGTCAGCTCTGTCTCAGTGATTTCTTAATCTTAAACTAAGCTGCTAAACAGTTCTGTGTGGAATAATTAAATACACTGAAACAAACAGACTGAAAGCTTGTAGTTGTTGTTGCATTTGTTGGAGACAGAGCTTTTCTTAGTTGGTCTATAGTAAAGCTTGGCCCAGATCTTTCCTCATGTTGAATTCACTACAAATCTTTAATGACTGAAATTGCAATTGCTAATAACCTGAGCTAGTATTGCTCTCCCACGCTGTCTCTAGCTATCATTATTTTTATTTGGTAAAGCAGTTTTTCATTATTATTTTACAGCAGTACTATGCAAATGCCAGCAAAGGATTCTGTACCTAAATAGGAAGACTTCTTATGCTGTTAGTTCAGGAGCAGAGTGTTCCTTTAGGGTGGAATGCACTGGTGGGGAAAAGGCCAGCACTCGGGGTGTTGTGAGGATATTGGCTACCTGGCTGTACCTGACCTAACCTTGAGGACTAACCTTGACAGGCTGAGAGAGTTGGGGTTGTTCATCCTGGAGAAGAGAAGGCTCCAAGGACACCTTATAGTGGCCTTCCAGTACCTAAAGGGGGCTACAGGAAAGATGGGGAGGGACTCTGTCAGGGAGTGTAATGATAGGACACATGGTAATGTTTTTAAACTGAAAAAGGGGAGATTTAGATTGGATATTAGGAAGACATTCTTTACTGTAAGGGAGGTGAGACACTGGAACAGGTTGCCCAGAGAAGCTGTGGATGCCCCATCCCTGGAGGTGTTCAAGGCCAGGCTGGATGGGGCTCTGAGCAGCCTGGTCTAGTGAAGGTGTCCCTGCCCAGGGCAGGGGGTTGGAACTAGATGATCTTTAAGGTCCCTTCCAACCCAAACCATTCTATGACTGTATGACTGGAAGCAAAGGAGAGCTCAACAATGAGCCAGGTCAAGCTGAAAAGATGATGGTGCTGATGTAGGCACAGGTCTTATTAACTGAGGCTGCTTTTTATGTAAGTGAGAATGCATGGCTCTCCAACTGCAGCAAGTGAGCTCTTGGAATCTGCAACATTAGGACTTTTGGGTTGTGTCACCTCTAGATTAGGCTCTCTCCACTGTGTTGCTTTGCATCTGTACAGCTCAAATAATGCTGGCATCCAGTGATCAGTTTCCACCTAAGTGGATACAGGAAGCAGAGAAGCAGAGTCCTCTAGGATAGTTGGTTTCCTCCAGGTTTTCTTATAATGTATGGATGAGTCAAGTAGGAGATATCCTCAATCCTCCCTAACTGTCGTAGGAGAGATACTTGTAAATATTGCAAACCATGAAAAAAGTTTCAATAATATTTACACCTTATCCATCACAAGAGAATCCAACCATAAGCTAAAAAATAATTAGGAAACTGGGACTCTCTATTATTTTTTATTTTTATGTGGTTTATCATATGCAATATATAATGTGTGCAATATAAAGATGTGTGTGTGCACAAACACAGATGGGTTTTACGTGTGTGTATATATATATTGTTATGTGTTAGGAAGGTGATACATTGTGGCCCTTCATTTGGGAAGTTTCCACCATAATCCTGAGTTAAGGGTTGAGTCCCAGGTTTGAGCTTTCTCCTTCACCAACGCGTGTTATCTTTAGGGTGCAAAGTTTCAACACAAACCAAACAAAACCATCTTCATCCCAATCACTGTTTATTTCTGATGTACAAATGTTTACTTCTGACATACAGATGTGGAAATAACAGTATTGCATAGCTGACATTCAGTATTTCATTTGTTAGAAGCTTGAACAGAGAGAAACAATATTTAACAGTCTTTTGTGAGTGTTCGTTTTTGGGACTGAACAATGCCCTCATGCCTGGAGGTGATCCTTCAAAATGATGGCAGGAGATGAAGAAACCATTGGTGCTGTGGCCACAGTTGCCTGTTGTCTAGCTTTGTGTATAAATTAGAAAACATCAGGCTCCAGGCTGTCAGGCTGGTACCTTTCACAGGCACTAAATTCACACAAAGGAATAAAACCTGGAAGAAAAAAACACCTGGGGAATTTTTCATTCGTTGGAACAAAAAAAGAACACAAGCTGACAGTGACTACTAAGGTTTATGTTGAAATGAACATGTTGTATTGATATAACCACAGAGATGTGTCTTTCTCGTGGTAGTCAAAGGGAAGAATGAACACTTTCACCCTGAAAACCAGCATACTTTGAGCAAAATTTTACTAATTTTTTGCAAACCTGCTTAAAGCTGGAAGTTTGTAATAAAATGCGAAGCATATCAAGTAAGTGAGGTCATCACTTTACTTAGAAGACTTTTCCACAGACCCATGTACACCTATTGAAAAGATTTTTCCTGACACTAAAATGTGTTTTCCATAATTTCTTCTCAGTTTGTTACCAGTTAGACCTTCCCAAGTCTTCACAACCAGTTCCTTTCCTGTTCAGAGCCCAATGACATAAGGCTGAGAATCAGTTTTATAACCTTAAATTAATGACAAGCACATTCTCACAATTGTACCTTGGAATTTTTTGATGCAAAAATCACCCAAAAGTATCAGCTCTTGTTTACAGTTCAACTACTGTAGGCGAAGCGGAGAGAGTTAGCATGAAAAAGAAGAAAATGTAGTGCTTGCCTCCTGTCCTCTCCCACAACTTTGCAATCGCTTGTTTCCTTCATGCTTACTCATATTTATTCCAGGCAGGAAAAGTTCATTTCGGCTACGTGTATGGCATGAGCGCCATTGGATGCCTTGCGATGCATGCCCTGCTGAACCTGATGAGCATCTCGGGAGTCTCCCATGGCTGCGTGGCAAGTGTCTTGGGCTATTGCCTGCTGCCCATGGTCATCCTCTCCTCCTCTGCAGCCGTCTTCTCGCTACAGTGAGTACCGGTCTATGGCAGTAGGGATCATAAGGAGGGCAGTAAGGTGGAAGGCTGGTGTTTCAAAAGGCATTTAGTAAGTGGCTATGTAGTGAATTTCGGAAAAAAAAAAAAAATTGTTTGTGTGTGTGTAGGTGGAAATGAACAAAACTGGACTGCGTTTGAGAAGGGTGATTTATATTCATTTTAGTGCGAGCCCTTAATTCCACTGTTTCCCACTTGGACTGAGAATGCCTTTGATATTTGTAGCAGCCTCAGATGTGCTTTTTGTTTTGCAGAGCCAGCAGTGGCCAAGCTCAGGTACCGATTTTAAAAGTAACTGTGGGACTTTGGCTTCTCCTGTTCCTTTTTTGTTCATAGTATCGGGCTCCCATTCTTATGCTTCCTTTCCTTCTGTAGACCGACTTCTGTGTGACAGAATGAAATAACCAAGCAACCCTTAATGCTTTGCAGCATTAGAACAAAGGTTTAAGATGTAGTAGTCATATACTCTGAGGTATAGTTGTGGTGTAACTGCAAACCTAAAAATGACTGAAAACGTTGAAAAGCCAACTGTGTGGTGGTGTATGTATCTGTGTATATGTGCATGTGTATTCAGTAATACGCTATAAATAGGAAATTTGTATGTAAGCCTCTCCTTCCCCCTCATTCAGTAAGCCTTTTGAGATACAGATTGTGTTTACCTCCCTGTTCACATACAGAAAAGTACAAGGAAGCTCCAGGTCTTGCCTGAAGGCTTTGAGCAGTACTTTATCCATAATTAACACGTTATTAATAATGTTTCCCCTCCTCAGTCTTTGTTGTTCACTCACATTTTTAACTTTCCAATCTGTAACATATGGGACTTGGCAGCCAATGAATAAGAAAGTGCCCCTGTTCGTTTTCTTTGGAAAAGCAGCAATTTTATATATGTATATATTATTTGTTAAGGAAAATATATAGTGGGAATGAAGATTTTGGCACAATCCTTGTTGTGTGTTTCTGTGGAGCTATGATGGGTTTACCTGACCCTATTCCATGTATTAAAGTGTTTCTGAGCTGAAGTTGGTGAGATGAACAGTAGTGACACTGAAGAAGCCATTAATTCTCTGTTCTCCTACACTTCCCATATTTTCTTGATTAACGTGTTTAATAATCCACCCTAATAAAAGGTGCCAATACATAATGATAGGACAGATGGGACAAACTCCAAACCAGCTGTTACAACTGCGCAGGGTACTGTCTTCTCTACAAGGAATCCCCAAGCACACACCGCACCTTTGTAAAATGGTGTGAATTTACAGAAAGCACGTGTTTCGAAAATCTGTAAATGCTATACTGCGATAGGCTTTATAATGTTAAACCATTATTTCTGAAATTAATTGGTAACGTTAAGTGCCTGTCTGCAGGATTCTGCAGTCCCTTCTCATTCGCTATATGAAACTACATGAACACAGCAAGTACCAAGGTTAACTACTGCAAACGTCATTAAAATTAAGTAGCAACTTTTAAATCGAACTTTTGAATCGAACATACATTTCTTTATTTTTAATTTAAAAACTTATTTAAAATGGGAAAGGAAAGACAGCAATAACTTAATGTTTTTTTAAAATATTTGTAAAAAAGTTATTTCTGTCTATTTTAAAGTGTAAAAAACTAACTTCAGTGTTTGTTTTCACAGAAGCTATAGGTAAGATAATGCACACATCTATTGCAAAGATATATACTAATATAAAATTTTCAATTTTCATGTTTATCTATTTTGCTGTAACTGAATAAAGCATAATAAGGAACGTTTTGGGTGCTGAATAGCATCAAAGAGAAAGCAAATTTGCATAGTACCAGGTTTGTTTGTGTCCATCTATGCTGATGTCATGTCTGAGCCCAAGTTGATTAGGTCTCCTTTTGGGGAGAAACTTCAGCAGACTTTTTTCCTGGAAAAAACCCAAGAACTCTTTCCTATCATATCCCTGAAGAGAGTGGTCAAGCCATTTCCTTCAGGCAATGAGCACAAGAGTGGAGAAAAGAATCCTTAGACCCAGCCAATGCAAAAGACCCATTTGGTGACTTCAGGTTGTGAGAGAGAGGAGTGGAGAGGGTCCACTCAGGTCTGTCCCCCCAAATCAATCTCATGCCAGTACACCTCCAGTCTTCTTGGTCACTGTAGGCATGACATCTGCCTTTTGCCCCTTTCCCATGCTTGAGGATTGGCCTTCATGGACATGCCAGGCACAAGTTCTCTGCTAAAGCTAAACCATTCCTTTTGGCAGTAACACACTGTTAGATCAAAGACTAATTTGTAAGTGCACAAAAGGATCTCTTGGTACCAGTACGATTTTATTTCACCTTCCCATCCTGCTCGCTGCCAGTCCTGGAACAAACCATGAGAAGCCATTGGAGTTCGGTGCAAGGCAGAACAGCCACAGCTCTAAATTGTACTACCTTGTGATGGCCCCCTGAAGTGTCATTATACTAGCTGAAAATTGTCATGGCACAGTACGTTCCTGTTACATCCCATCCCTCTGCCAGCATGGGTAGCTGCTGAAAGAGCCGTCCGTACCAGCTCCGAATTTCTGGCTAGCTGATTGAGTGAGCATCTTCGCATCTACCCTTGGAGCAGAGGCAAGGAATTTGATTCACAGAGCCATGTCATTTCCCTGAATGACACTGTATAGGTTTAAAGAACAGTTAAACTGAGGATATTAAATCACATAGCCTTTAATGTTTTATTTTTAATGTGTTGAAGTTGCAATGAGGTGCTGAGTCACTTTAAAATCAATTCTCTCTTTCCTCCCCCAAAGTCTTAAGAGCTGACAACACCAAATACCTTACTGGCCTGTAGACTGGATTGCCAAGAAATTAACTATTTTACATTTCTGAAGGATTTGATTGCATTAAATAAACTAAGTCAATTAAATAAGGAGAGATTTACTCATCATGGTTTAATTGCAATAATAATATCAGTGGAGATTATTTCTGATAAATGGACCTAAGTAAGTGTATGTAGTCTGTTTTGCACTTCTGGTTCTGTTTTGCTGGTACTTCGGAAAAGTGGGGCACCAGAAGTCCTTTAGCAAGTGGCAGAGGTTCATCCATTTTCCATGTCCTTGAGAGTGACACAGCGAAAGCGTGTAACTCAGCCCATCTCATTATGTACCTCAGCAGCGTATTACGCGCATGATCTCATGCATTTTACACAAGGAAGCTGCAAATCCAGAGTGCAAATAAAGCATACGTGAAACATTATTTATTGGCAAGGTTTTGTTCCTTGCAGGTTTAATAGTGAGCTCTCTGTAATCTGCAGGAATAGTTCATTGGGTTTGTCCCATAATCACCAGTTCTCCAGGCCACGCTGTGCAGAATGCGGAGAACAGGTGGAGAACTGCAGAAGGGCTCAGCTGTCAGCAAGGGGCGGCGTGGAAAAGCACCATCCTTTCAGTGTGCAGAGAAGGACTCCAGGAGGAGCATCATATTTTTTCTCAGTGGCTCTTTTCCCATCCCTTACTTTCTACTCAATGTGCACCTGTTTTTAAAAGACCAGTTGAGCTTTCTTCTGGGAGGCAGTCAACACCTTTCTGCATGGTCACCAGCAGCGTAATTCTTTAAGAGCCTCGTTGCCTCTCCTTAGAGTCCAAGGCACACTTAAAACCGGTGCCATGTCTTACAAAAATGCAACCTCTCCAGGTCATCAGGCTGCCTGATGGAAGACTAGGTCTGTAGTGTCATTTTAGATCCTAACAACTTCCCCAAGATGATTTTGGTTGCAACAGGATCTTTGCTAACTTTAAAATTAAACTTCAGCTGCTGCATCTGCTGGAGCCCCAGGTTTAATTGGAAATGCACTTGGCGTTTTAGCAGTACTACTGATGAAGCTGCTGCTTTTAGCCAGGCTGAAGAAATTACCTTTTGGTTTCCTGTTACTGTTTTAATTTGTTTCTCAGGCTTGACTTTCATTATGTCAGTCAGTCCTTGGTTCTTCCAGGGACTGTTACCTTATCAATAACAAGTTGCTAGACATGAACTTGAGTTTAGGAGGATTTAATGCCACGTTTGCTAACAAGTGGATTCTGACATGTTTCTTTTTGTTTTGTTTTGCTTTGTTTTTCTCCTAGGGGGATCCCAGGAACTTTGTTAGCTCTGTTTATTATTGGATGGTGCAGTTTGTCAGCCTCCAAAATTTTTACCTCTGCGTTGGCTATGGAAGGACAGCAGCTTCTCATTGCGTACCCGTGTGCTTTACTCTATGGACTTTTTGCACTTCTAACGGTTTTCTGAAATGTATTTTCTGGTAGCCTTATTACAGTCTGGTTATGGTTGTTGGAGGGGCAAGGGGTTATTTACCTATTTTTAGATTGCCTAGAGTCACATTACGTTCCATTAACAAAATTAGATTATATGACTTACCTTTTGTTTGCCTAATGGCTGATAATAAAATAAAAAACCAAGGTAATAATGGTGTTTTGAAAGTCTTACATCTTAAAGAAAAACATTTGTATCAAGAAGGTAGTAAAAGCGAAAAAATATGAAATAAACGATAATTAAAAAAAATATTTTCTGAGTGTTTAATATGATACATATACTAGAGATTTACTGGAAAGCAATAATGTAAATATTTAATAGACCTAGTTGCTGTGGTTTAGCCCCAGCTAGCAACTAGGACCACACAGCTGCTCGCTCGCTCCCCCAAGTTGGGATGTGGGATGGAATCGGGAGAGTAAAGGTGAGAAAAAAGCTCGTGGGTTGAGATAAGGACAGTTTAATAAGTAAAGCAAAATCTGCGCACACAAGCAAAGCAAAACAAGGAATTCAGTCTCTGCTTCCCATGGGCAGGCAGGTGTTTAGCCATCCCCAGGGCAGCAGGGCTCCTGGTTACTGAGGAAGACAAACGTCATAACTACAAACATCCTCCCCTTCCTTCTTCTTCCCCCAACTTTATATACTGAGCATGACGTCATATGGAATGAACTTCAGTCAGTTGGGGTCAGCTCTCCCAGCTGTGTCCCCTCCCAACTTCTTGTGCCTTCCCAGCCTGCTCCCTGGTGGGGTGGTATGAGGAGCAGAAAAGTCGAGGCAACTGCTCAGGAGCAACCAAAAACCTCAGTGCACTGTCAACACCATTCTCATCCCAAATTCAACACATAGCCCCACTCCAGCTTCTAGCAAGAAAGTTAACTCCATCCCAGCTGTAACCATGACATTAGTAAATCAAGTGAAAATACAAATTTATTTGTTTTTAAAAAAAACAGCTTTCCATCTTATATGATTACTAATTAATATCCAGAATTTATGTGTGTGGGTTTGGTTTCTTTTTTAACAGAAGAGTGAGTGGCCCTGCTTTTTCACGTTGAAGAATTGACCAAGAATAGGTTACTACAACAGAGGGAGAAAACTAGGAATGTCATCTTGGTTTTGTTTTGGGGTTTTTTTAAGAGGTGTTGTGGTCTAAAATACTATTTTACTGTTTGTAATGTACAGTAAAGTTACTTTTTAAAATTGCCACTAAACCACTGCCTGCTGTCCCTGCAGAACAGCACCACACAAAGCAAAGGCAACTCCTAAAAATGTTTCTTGAAAGGCAGAACTGTATTTGAGCAAGCAAAATACAACTCTCCACAATTTTATCTGTCCCCCTAAAAATCTATTTCCTGCTTTTAGTTTTACAGGAACCTAACATTTTTATAATAGCAATGAAGCACAGAATGCACAAGATGATGTTTCAAAATGTAATATTAGAAGCTTCAAGCCATCAAGAGGAAATGGAGATGTGTATACAGTCACAACAAGAGCAAAATCCAGCAGGAAGCGGTAGAGAAAATGAATGTAGCTGCAGAAAGGGCTAGGGAAAAATATGAAATAAAGGGAAATGTGAAAGAAAAAAATGGTAATTGATTATTCCATCAGTGGTTTAGGGTGTCTTTCTTCTCGATGAATATTTTTATGACCTTGATTATCGTCCAATTTATTCATTATTTTGAACTCTTCAGTGAAATGCCTAGAAAATATTTCTCTCTCTAGACAGAGGAGCACTGATTCTGTGAGGAGGGTCCTAATACTGCAAGCACTTATGCAGAAGCTTAGCGTGGCAAAACTGCTCAAGAATACGCAAAATTAATTGTCCTCCTAATCCTTTTCGGGTCAGAGGTAAATCAGAAGATCAGCTTGTCCTCAAGCTAGTGATTTTGTTTCTGAATTGAAAGAGCCTTTGGTAAAAATATTTCCCATTGCTGGCATATTTGTGTTTTTAAGAACTCTTGTGCAAACCCTTCTGGAATTCATTTTACTGAACTCCTCTCCACACTAGGGGCCATGAGAAGTAAACAAAAGGTAATGTGTACTTTGCCAGTTCCTTAAAAAATCAGAACTCATTTATGGAAAAATACTTGCTGTGTTTATCCATTTCTTTGTTGCAAGGCTAGGAACTTGGGCACAGAGAGGCAAAGTTGGAGGCATGACCCTGGAGCTATAGGCCCTGCCTATAGCTACGCAGGACCGAGTTGCACATAAGTGGTAAGTGTGTGAATTTGGAAGATCAGCATTTGCAAGCACAACAGATTTGGCCCTGCTGTATCTGGGAGTAAATTTGGCACTAATGAGGCATAGATAAACATGTCAAGTGTCTCCAGATATGGTTATAAAATCAGGCAGTTTGATTTACCATAGACTAATGGCATTCTCTTGCCTGAATACAGAAAGATTCATACAGTTGCACTTCTTCTGAAGTTCAGGAAAGATGGCTTAGAGACATTTAGATCCATTTTTGTCCTACACTTCCTATTATTATTCATGCTGCCTAAAAGAAATATAAAATGGCTCTATTCTGCAGCACTTTATATTCATTTTCATCCTGATCTGCATGATATGAATGGCAGGGGAACCAGGGAATCAAGCCATCGGTTTGTCTTTTGATGTCATAGACAAGTCAAATTACTTATAGGGAAAATGATCACCTTGAAATTTTGCCACAATGTTTACAAAGCAAATGCTAGTCTAATTATAGTTTTATATTTATTCTCTCAGAATTTATAACTTTTTTATTTTCTTCACTGAGATGCATCTTTGTAATTTTAAATGCTAACTTCTTAATTTCAATAACTTCCCTTTCTTTACTGTTTAGCCATGCTGATTTCCTTTTATCTGTTCCCAAGGGGTTTCCAACAAGCGATATGCACTGGTGCTGTTCTCTCCGTATGGTGTCCTTCAGGGGTCTCTATGCTGCCTGTGAGGATTTAAGTCTCTCAGCCATCCTTCTTCAACTTCTTTTAAACAATACCCCTCATTATTACGTAGCTCTCCTTTCTGAAGGTCAGCATGGCCATGGTGATGCTTTTCACAGAATCACAGAATGGTAGGGTTTGGAAAGGACCTTCTGAGATTATCTAGTCCAACCTGGAGCAGGCAGGGTTTTTGAGTATCTCCAGCCTCTCTGGTCACTATTATAACCAGTTACTTCCTCAAAAAATAAATGTTATTTTGGTCTAAAATCAGATCAAAACATGTATATTTGGTAATATACTCTTGTTCTGCCTCTCTGGGCAAGCCTTCCCAACACCACCTAGCTTTCCTGTATTGCCTTTTGTCTAGGCCATTGTATTTCACTCCCTCACACCAATCCATGAAAGTTTAAACACACGGCTGGCAAGCTCTTACATTCAACTTGCCAAAGAGAGGATGATAAAATAATAATGAGTCACAGTCTGATTTTTAATTCATGCTTCCCACTGCAAAGAGTTAAAAAAAAATCACAAGACTTAAACATAAGCAAAATTTGCTTAAACAAAGCAAAATGGGAAAAAAATAACCATGGTTTTGGAGGGTGAAAGTTTCTAATTGGTCTTTGGTTTCATAAAGTGTATCTAAAAGTTCAGTTCTGAATGTGCATTCACACACAAAAATGGGTACTTATTTAGTTCCTTTCTGCCATTTCAAGTGGTGATACCAGGTTGGACACAAGCAGTACAGGCGAGATACAGGAGAGGTATAGGAGAGGCATAGGAGTCAAAGTGCTCGCCTGTCTTCCTCTGCACTTCTCGTGTGCCAGACGTACTCAAGGTCACCCTTGGAAATGAGCGTGCAGCATTCTGCTGTGGGCTAAACATTCCATTTTTTGGTTTTTTGGTTGCTCTTCCATTGCAACAAAATGCAGGCGAGTATGAAAGTGAACATATTCCGAGTGAGAGGAGATGATAGCGTGGGTCGGAGCATGCAGTGGTGATAAAATGGTTACCAGCAGTGGCTGACAACACGTCAGGTTGCGTCTAGAGACCTGCTCACCTTGGCAAGCCGAGGACCACTTTTGTAGTACCAAGGTTCTACTATTTATCAAAAATCATCTTCTCACGCGTCGTCTCTAAAAGGTTATCATACAGGCCTTGAATAGTTTTAACTGTTGGTAAACTGAATTGAGGAACGAAAGCTGCTGACACATGGAACTGGACACATGCCGTGCTTCCTGCTGAAAGAGCTCCATCAGCAAAGGGTAATATTTTTCCATTTTTTTAGCATGGAAGCCACAGAAGACTTACACACACAAGCAGTGAAACTGATTTCATTACTGCATTGTTTATGTCACTTGAGAATGAGACATGACAGCTCTGTGCCTTGTCTTAGACCTCTCTTGCCACCACGTCTGTTTCAGCTCCTTGCTAAACAGCCATCTGCACATGCTGGCATTTTCTGTCCACTGAATGGTCTTAAGTGAATTTTGCAGTAATGTTGAATTACTGACTTTTATTTATATCAATAGTTGGTATAAGTGAAGCAAGAATTCAATAAATTTGTGTCTGTTTTAAATTTCCTTTTCCTCCCCTATTGTCAGGAGCGTATTTAATGATCAGGCTGATGTGGGCTTGTTCATGTCTGACTGATAGTCAAAAATATACATGTATATGATATACCTATGTAAAAATAAAAATATACATATATATGACAGGTTGCAAGACACTGGACCTGCAACAAGTTCTGGGCACTACATCGCCACTTTTTGAGGGCATAACATTAGCAGTCTGGTGACCCAGCCTGGGAGATGATGTATATCCTTTCAAAGAAATCAGCAATTGCAACATCTGATAAGCCTTGTGGAGAATCTCTGCACATAATGACAAAGCTCACAGTGATGATGCATTTGGTGGTTAATGTATTTTCTGAGGGATAACAAAAGGTTACTGGATTGGCGAGTAGTGGATTGTTACAGCATAATCGCTACAAAAATAAACTGGATAATTAATGTCAACCTGCCTAGATCATTGTAATTTGAAACTGATCTCCACCTGCGTTGGCATTACTAATGGGTATGTTCCTTTTCAAAATCTGCTCTCTGTCAGAATTTGCCCTTCACTGATTCCATGATCATTTAGCCTCCTGGATGTTTACTCTAAATAAACTGCAAGAGTGCTGTCAGAAGGACCCATTTTGTAGCTGCAGGCCATGACTTGTCTGCTTAAACAACCCCACCTCCTTAGTGTTCCTGATGGTGCTGTAGGAGAGGTCAGAGCGTGCACAGAGCAGGCTGTGTTTTGGTTGTGTTTGCCAAGTGATTTTGAAAGAATAACATCTGCGACAATGACAATATGTTTGCTGTGATTACCAAGCACATTTATTAGACTTACGATCTCATCATTAGCTTAAAAATGCCCGGTGACCTTGGTGCTGCACCACTGAACTAGATGAACGATGCAATTCACAGTGATCTGCATACAGTTGCATAATAAAGACCTTGGCCAACGCATACCCTCTGCTAGGGTAGCATTTCAGTTACAATAGCAAAAAACCAGTATCATAACCCTCCTTTTGCTGCGATATTAAGTGCAGTGGTGGTGAGTGAAAAGAGGTCACAGAAACACCAAACGCATAATTATAAACGTAACAGACCACAGAGAGAAAGGAGTAGATTTTCCAAGGCACAAAGGTCAGGCCGATCAAAAGTCACTGAGATCCAAGCACAGGTGTGTAGTTTGGTGATTTTCCTGACAGCCTTTTGGTAAACACTCTTGAGCACTCAAAGTGCAACAAGCCACCAGGCTACTTCATGTAGTCTCCCCGGGGACTGATGACCCACATATAATTCTAGGTAGAGACATCTGTAGCAATCAAGCATGAGAAGATATCCCAATGTGTGGATGCAAAATGTGATCCCTGGCTACAACTTTGTTCCTTTGCGGTTTTTTCCAGTTTATTTAACCCTCATCCCTGGGTGTTGAGTGGCCACAGCTAGTCTAGCTCAAGCACCAGCTGCTTCTTATCTCAGCTCTAAATGTATGATAAGGAGTTTGACTGGGCTCTGGCTTTGCTCTTTAGCTTAGTACATTGTTGGTTGCTCTCAGTTCTGACCCTTAGCTCCTCTCCTGACTATGTTTCTTAGCCAAAATTTCTTCTTGTTCCTGATTTTTTGTTTGCTGGTTTCTGGTTCCAAGTTCATAGTTTTAGTCATAATTTTATCATTTAACAGTCTGCATCCTTGTTATATTTCTTTGATACCCTACCTACCTTCTAGAAAATAAAGCACACAGAGGAAGAAAGAGCGATAGTGAACAATATGGAAATATTTCTGAAATAAAATCCTATTGGCATTTGGCCATCATTAGTCCTGTCATTCTCCAGCAGACTGTGAAATGAACTGTGCAGTTAGGATTATATATCTAAACAGTAGTGTTGAGAGAGAAACTTCTAATATGTTTTCTGGGTAAAAGTAGTATTTTTAACACAAATGCCTCGCTGAAACCCCAAATATGATCAGGGCTTCAAGAGTGATACAACTGCATATGTCAATGAAAAGGCTCCAGGAAAGAATATCCTAATGTCTAAAGAGGCATAAAGTGATGCACTAGATTTTATCTCTCCACTGTAGAACAATATGATAGTCATGCGTTACTGTTCAATCGCTCTTCTCAATTGCTAACTGAATGGAGGAAGTACACTGTTGATGCACTGCAGAATGTGAAATAGTTTCGGCAGTTATTCCTTGTGAAAAGTAGTAATGGCACTTGGCTCTTCAGAAGAAGTAGGCGTGATAATGTGATCTACTTTAAAGTGCACTTGTGCATTTTGCTTGGTGAGTCAATTTGCTGGAGGAAGATGATACTAAATGACACTAATAACCACAAAAAGGATGAGTGCAGCATAAATTTGCTTATATTTCAGACGTTGTGCACATGGCGCATAGAGATCTGCAGAGTGTTGCAGAGAAGCAGCACTGCGATATATCTCACCTGCATAATGAGTACTGCTGAATAACTGTTGGCACTGCGCAGGAAACCCTTTGACTGAGATATGAGCATACCTAATGCTTCCTGCCTTGTGAAAAGGACCACTTCTCCAAAGAGAAATTCACCCTGGAGACACATGAATTTCTGAGGGCAGACATTGAGGTGATATGTTTAACGTAGCACTGTGCACTTTGCTTCCCCACCACCACTGCCTATAGACTTGTGTTCTCTCTTTCCAGCAGAGCAGTCTGATTATTGATGGGGTCCCGCTGCAAAGGAGGCGGCTCCCATCAGTTGCTAAGGTCAGTTTGCCAAGAATCCCCTGAGGTGCAGCAAGGATCTCTATATGAGTATCCACCACAGCCACAACCTGTTTTCGGTGGATAACGTAGAGATGCCTTTGCTTAGATCACAACTGTGTTGCTGATGTCTCTCTCCCTATTGCTCCTGTCCTGAAGACATATGTGTGCACAGCAATTCAGCTCCTGTGCTATGGCTGTGGTCCCCACTTGACCACAGATGACCCTTACAGGTCTGGTTCCACCAGCTGAAATATCACACGTGTGTTATATGATCAAGCAGAATGAAAGACATTTTCCTATTTCAGACTAAAACTGAACTTTCTAGCTGCTATAGCAGCTGAATAATCATAGATTCATAAAAAAAATCAATGTCGGACTGAACACTGAGAAGCCATTTACTCCATCCTCTGCCTTAAAGAAGGATTGACATAATTAGTGATACTATGATATGACAGAGTGACTGTCCTTTAAAACTTTAATCTTTCTCTTAGTACATCTTTCAAATCACTATACTGAAGATCTGTGCCTTTCTTTTAGTGGCATATACTGGACAGCATATGGTTGTTTTGTGTATATATGTGTGTATATATATGTATGTAGTGGCAGGGATGTTAAAGGTATGCTAACAATAGACTGTTGGTTATCTGGTTTTGAGCCATTCAGTTACAACAGAGATGAGGATGCAAATCAAACTGCTAGAGGACACCTACAGAGTCTAGTTTCAGATTTCACGTACACACTGGTGATTGCTGGAAAGGCAAAGGCCATACCAGGGAAAGGGTCATTCTACACATGCCCAGTTTCTCACCTTTTTTTGCTTAAAAATATACTTCTGGACACTGTCAGAAAAGGGATACAGAGGTAGCTGGGGCTTTGGACTGACCAAAGACCATAATTCTTATGTCTATAATTATTATCCTTATCCTCATGAGTATTATGTAGTGCTTAATGGCTAATCAAGAATGATACCTAGGCAAGGGACAAAAGAGAACGGTGCCTCTTTCCCAGAACAGCTTATGCCAGTAAAATATGACTGCTGTAGCAGCGCAGGATGGATGGCAACATCACATTAAAGCATTGCAAAGCCTCTGTATAGCCTGACTGGTGCACCACAGAAAGCATTTTGCTCTGTAATCACTGCAGTATGGTACTAATGAGCTTGTTTGGATTTGTGTACTTTACTGCACAGTTTGCATACTTCGTGTACTTGGGATACTTCAATGTTTTCTCGCTGTGCCAGTGGTATTTGCATTCTGATTGCTTAAAGAAACAATGCTGCACATTTAAGGAAGGTTGTAATGCAAACACAATGCATGGCAACAATAATAATATCCTGCATTACAAATTACAAATCCCAATGCACACCATGTCATGCATTCAGATGTGAACGAACTGGACAATGTGAAGCTACAGGCATCATTTTGTACATAAATTCTATATACGTGTGTTTACCAGTATTTTTTAAACAGCTCAAGGAGTTAAGGGAAGAAGGTTTTGTCTGTAAGAAAAAGGGGATGGTGGTTAACACACTGGATTGAGACTTGGTCCACATGGGTTTAACTTGGGCAGCTTGCTGGATTTCCTGTGGGACCCTGCCCAGTGATTTGGGCTTTGAATCCCAAAGGTGTTTAGTGCCGTATCCCACTGATCTCTCAGGATTTGGCCCTGCGACTCCTCAGCAAGGATAATAATGCTTCCACATTTCACAAACATGCTGTAAGGAGACTTTAGTGCCTTAAAAATTACCAAGCCCTCAAACAATGGAGCCTAAATTCAACTCTTACACAAAAGTCATGAAGTGCCACTTCCCAGAATAGTGAATTATCTTTTCATTGAGACACAAGCCCCCCCATATGCATGGCCCCCAACTTTTAAACCCAATGGACAGCGTATCTGATGGGAGAGCCCTAAACATGAATGACATATTTCCTTTCTAGCCTCGTGGAGACAAGTGGACAGCCTGACGCCAGCAAGATGCTCTCCTGCCTGCCACATCCTCCTCCTCCTCTGCCTTTTACCTGTCACTATGCAACAGCACGCTCCTTAGAATCACAGAGTCATAGGTTGGAAGGGACCTTTCAGATCATCAAGTCCAACCATCAACCTAACTCTGACAAAAACCATCACTAAACCATATCTCTAAGCACTATGTCTACCTGTCTTTTAAATACCTCCAGGGATGGTGACTCAACCACTTCCCTGGGCAGCCTGTTCTAATGCTTAATAACCCTTTCAGTCTAGAAATTTTTCCTAATATCCAGTCTAAATCTCCCCTGGTGCAACTGGAAGCCATTCCCTCTTGTCCTTTTTCTCAGTGGCCACATCTCCCTAGTGTGGGGAGATTAAAAAAGGCCTCAGAGACAGGCTATCTCTTTCTCTACCTCTGAAAACTGTTAAAACTTCCAGGAAGCAACTGAAGAGTGAAAAATACAGATGTACCAAGACCAAGATGGGTATGAATGTTATGACAACTTGGGGGTCTTGATTTTAAAATATGAGAGATGTAAACCACAACAGGACTGGGAAAAGGTTACACCGTTTATTGACACGAGGGATGCATCCTATTCCAGGCAGCTGAGAGCACTGTTTATGCCAGATCTAAACCCAGCACTCACACCTGTGTACATTGTGGCAGGCAGGATGAATTGCAGGAAGGCTCAGCTGTCTGTCCCTAAGTGTTAGGAAATGGACTCTACTGAAAATCAATGCTGCTGAAATCCAGACTCCAGGTCTGGGCTACTGAGTGACTCTTACCCCAACATGTGATGGGTCCTGGTTTTTTTGTGGGATATTCAGTATGTCTGCAGGTCTCCTGACTTTTCAGTTCACACTCCCTGTCTGCAGCCACAGGTCCCAGTGATGCAGCATCAGCCTGGCTGGCAGAACTGGATCCAGCACACTGCTCCCTGTTAGATGGAGCTCGGTAAATTAGGCAAGTGACCTCAAAAAGGTATTATTTCAGTAGCTGTGAGCTAACTCAATGAAGGGCTTTATTTTATAAATAGTCTTTACTGTTTCAAATAATCAAACATCTGTAACTCTGCCAGTCAGCCCGCTTCTGCGGGTAATAATCAGTTCCATGATTTCCAGAAATATTTTTGCAGTACAATCCACTAGTACTTTTACACTGCAGTCCAGTGTGGCAAGCCAATGTGCATGGTCAGCAATAACTCTTAACAACGGTTAATCCATCATATGCTGTTTATACGCTGTTTATTACTGACTATTTATAGTAACTTCCTTGTCCTTGATAGGGTGTACTCCATTTTAGCAAACAGATGCACATGTGATTTTTTTTGATAGATCTAGTGGAAAGTTTTCACCTGAGTTAATTTTTTTATGACAACTCTGCCTACTTGTTCAAAGCAGAGATACAGATCCTCATTTCATCTGAAAAAAACAGCAATACAGCTGGAGTGCTGGAAATTTTAGGGAGAATTAGGCTTTCAATACTCATAGAGACATTTGAAGAACTGGAAAATCTTTCCCTGTTTTACCTTGCTATGTCATAGAGTGCGCTTAACTGGATCACATTTACAAAAAATAAAATAAAATTAAAAAATCACTGGTGGACAGGAATTTTGGTGCAGGCATAGGCACAAGTAGATAAGATGACCAGAAAGAATCAAATGACAATTTCAATGTTTTCAATTTCAGGAATACAAAGCTGACTTAAGCTGCTCTGTCTCAGATTTCAGTTAACTCGGATCACTGAAAAAGCCTTGCATAGCTTTCTATTACTTAGAAGTATGGAGAAGAGGAAATTGTGCTATTCTCTATACTTTTGAACACAAACACAAAGAACTGGGTCAATGCCTTAATCACAGAAGTGCTTGTATAATTTTGCTTATCCCTTTTCTCGTTCAGAGGATATTTTATAAAGTTGCATTCCATTATTCAGTAATTTGAACTGAAATCAAATAGCAAGGAAAAGGAAAGATAAGATTTTCTGTAAGTCCAAAATGTTTCTTTCATACCAATTAATCTGATTCTAGACAAATATTTCTATAACATCAGAGCAATTAGACTGAATAAACTATTTTCATTATTTTCTTTTAAAGTCAGCTGTTCTTTAGATCAATTTCTAACAAACAACAAGCGGAGAAAATAATTTTCTACCTCGTTTGGATCCTGATCCATTGCCCATCAAGGTCAACAGAAATCCTTTCACTAGATTCACTGGTGTTAGGGCAGTGCTTTTATCGTTTGTTATGAAAACTGAGGACATATAAATTCCTGGAAGTGATGGCATATACAATTTCAGCTGTTCATAAACTGCACACCAAACCCAGTGTAGCAGATATCATCATATACTCCAATATTATTAAAACTTTTGCACAAGAAGTCAGTGAACTTTGGAAAACTTTGTGAGGGAGAAAGGGAGGTTTCTTTCTCTTTTTTTGTTCCACTTGCTAACCAGTCTGATTGGTGGATAAGCTGGGACCGGTCCTTAGCATTTTTATAGTGGTAATGGTCTTGTAACCCTGCTGTACTGGGTCATTTTGTTCAGGCACCATTAGGCATCCACAAAGAGATGCTGTGATCAAGATATAGCTGGTTTCAGCATATAAAGCAATCATTCATCATCTAATGGACGTGAGAGGTGTCTAGGGGATTCAGTGAGCTGCTGGGCTCTGCACACTCACTACATCAAATGGACACCTGAAGGGGGTCTGCTGGCCCGTCTTACTCAGTCTCCAGTCTCCAACAATGAATTTCCCCAGCCATCTGAGCCAAAGTTTTGCAGCTTGTCTGGTCAGAGCTAAGTATTGGGCCATTCAGATGAACTGCTGGGGAGGAGGTTATGCTGCAGCTGAAACCACAAGAAACTGATGGATGCAAAGGAAATGTGACCACCTTTTTTGCTGTTCTTCTTTTTTCTCTTCTTATGCAGTCCTTTATCTGCCCACTCTGTCACTACACTGCCCTTATCCACTGTCCTCCCTAGGCCCACAGGTCACCTTCCCCCTACCTCAACTTTCCAGCAGAAAGTTGTTGGCAGTGTCCTGCATTATGCTGAGGAGAGATGTGCCAGCAGCAGACCGAGAAGGAAGGAAGCATGCCAGCCACTTCTCATCTCTTCTCCTCCCCATGGCTGGTGGGTGGCACTGGGAAGCCAAATGGCAGCACCATCCCAGCTGTGGTGAAAAGGATGGGGTGGACAGAAGTGGAAACAGCCAGAAGTACGAGTGTGGTCAGTACCAAGCACAGCTAGGCTGGGCCCCCAGAGACCAGATCATTTGCTATTGTTCTGTATCATGAAATATTGACTCTTTGTCAGGAAGTGAAGTGATAGGATGAGGGATAACAGTTTTAAACTGAAAGAGGGGAGATTTAGATTAGATATTAGGAAGAAATTCATTACTGTGAGGGTGGTGAGACACTGGAACAGGTTGCCCACAGAAGCTGTGGATGCCCCATCCCTGGAGGTGTTCAAGGCCAGGCTGGATGGGGCTTTGAGCAGCCTGGTCTAGTGGGAGATGTCCTTGCCCAGGGCAGGGGGGTTGGAACTAGATGATCTTTAAGATTCCTTCAAACTCTCATCATTCTATGGTTCTATCATATGCATTTACAGCAGAAATGCTACTATGGTAGCAATGCCTCGCTCACCGTACATTCTTGCAGTTGCATCCTCATTATATGTAAATCCGTGTATTCTGATAACTCTGGTGAAGCCATACCATCTGCACTCTCTGTCGATCCGGCTCATCATTTTAAAGTACTGACCATGTAGGCTGACCTCCAAACTGGTGCAGAATGTACAGTTCCAACCACAGGCTCCTGCAGTAAGGAGAATTACTCTTCTCTCCAAGTCCAAGAATGATACTAAACACCATTTCCAGTGCTCAGGATGGGAAACTAGTGCAAAGAAAATCAAATTTTACTCTGAGCTACAGTGCAGTAAATTTGGAGTAGGGTTATTAACAAATATCAGCAAGTGGATCTTAGGACTATCAAGACCTGACACGTCTGGCCAACAACACATTGCTGGGCAACAGCGGTGTTTATGTTTAAGGAGAGAAAAAAAGGAAACTTTTCAACTTTCTGTGGAGTGTAAAACAGCTGTGACACGCCTGACAAAGAATAGTTTGTGTTAGCAAAATTGCTTTCACATTTTTAATGAAAAAACTTGAAAGCAGATTCCTTCTGGTTCAGACAAACATTAATGAGTAGAAGCAGGTACTTGTAAATAAATTAACTGATGCCATTGCCTCCTCTACACCTTTTTCTCTTCACAAGCAGAGAAATGACAATATACCTCAGGGAAAATGGTCTTATTTGGTGTTAGAATCTAAAGAGGTCCTTGGGAAGAAATAAATACAAATCAGAGGTAAAATAAAATGCTTGTCTCTAATGAAAAGAGGGAGACTGTTTGATTGGTTTGTGATTCTTAGCATCTACAAAATTGAGGTCACTATTGTGAAGGGGATCAGTCAGTTTCTAATCTATTTCTTTAGTGCAGTACTACCAATTCATCAGAAATTTATAGGGAAAAGTCCAACAGAGCTTGAGGCTTGGGCAGAATTCATTATTCAGTACCCAACTTTCTGTTCATGAGATGTATCTTTAGTGTAGCAGCAGTATTTTCATCCACCAAAGAACTCTGCTTGGATCCAAAAGCTTTTCCTTGATAAAGCTCTGAAATCTCTCTTGGAGGTGTCTACTCTGTAGCAAGTCCATATATATCCTTAAGGGAATCATGAACTATGCCCTTATTTACTTTTAAAGCTATTTTTGTAAACTATCAATGCAATACAAAGATTTACAAGCATAGCTGCCAACGTTTGCTTACTGACCCTATAAATCATGCCTGTAAAATCCCTTCCCCAAGCAATGTTTAATGTACAAAGTACATATATTTAGTCCAAGAAAAATTAATTATTTACCCTGATGATTTTTGCTGTTGTGGTGAATGCCATCCTTGATGTTTTCCTGCAGGTTTTATTTTCTTCTTCACATGAAACTTAAAAATAATGCACCGTATGCACACCTTCTCTGTACAGCACACAGGGCAGCAAACACGCTCTGCTCCCAGCTATTACATGCTGGGCTACCCCTGGCTGTGTAGTAGCGGGTACCTCCTCTATGGAAACAATAAAATATTACATTATATGGTTGGAGGAAGCAGATGAGAGAAAGAAAGGAGACTGAGAGCACATTTTCATTGCAGTATTCTGCCTGCCTGCTGCCGTAGTTTCTATTAGGTATGAATGTGGAGGAAAGGATTTCATTGAATGCTTCTTTACCAGTATTCTCTCTCTACCCTTAAATAGAGGGAGTAAAGATTTCAGTTTTAAGGAGTTATGATCATCAGATAATAAGTCAGTTGTGCTTCTTGAATGATGGGAGGGTAAGAGGCAAAAGAGGATTTTGGGTAGAGAATAAAACACCCCCCATAAACGTCCAAGACTCTTAGGGTTTCAGCCTGCAATCCCCTTAGGACCTAAGGCTCCGTGTAGCTAATTCTCTGCCCTTCCATCATCACTATGTTTTTCACACAAAATGGAAGATTTGAAGATTTACTGCACAGCCACAGTCCTTGTTGCTCTTCATGTGTGTCATTTTTTGTAGAAAAAATGCAATTCTGTCAAACTATTTTAACAATGAGTGTAATAGTCCACTTATAAAAAAAAATAGTTCTCCACATGCATTTCCACTGAATTAAAAAGGGAGAATGACAGAATCACATCACAGAGTCATAGAAATGTTGTTTGGAAGGGACATCAGAGGAGCACATTGTTCAACTTCCCCCTTAAAGCATTACTATCCCCAGCACTGGGTTAGCTCAGCCATGGGGTTGTTTTGCCACATCTTGAAATCTTTCAAGTGTGTCCAGATCATCCAGGGGCAACCTGTTCCAGTGCCGCACCATGCTCCTGGTGAAATTTCTCCTCATGTCGAACTCGAACCTCCTAACCCATGATTTGTGGCTATTGCCTCTTATCATGCCATCTGCCACAGCTGGGGAGAGTTTGGCCCTTCATTTTTGTATCTGTCCTTCAGAAAGCTGTAGGCTGCTATTAGGTTGCTCCTTAACCTTCTCTTTGTCAGACAATGCTGCCTTCACCTCTCGTCATGGGACACGTGCTGTAGGCTTGTGAATACAACTTCTGTCTTCTGACATGAAGATCACAGAATACCAGCTTGGAAGGGACCTCAAGGATCACCTGGTCCAACCTTTCTTGGCAAAAGTACAGTCTAGACAAGATTGCACAGCGCCCTGTCCAGCTGAATCTCAGAAGTGTCCGATGTTGGGGAATCCACAGCTTCCCTGGAAAGATTATTCCAGTGGCTGATTGTTCTCTTTGTGAAAATATGTGAAGATAATTCTCAACATTTTGTTGAGAACATTTTGTTATTGGCAAAACTGCCAATAACTTGACGAAAGTAAACATCTGAAATGAGCCATAAGGGTGTAACATCAGGGCCTGTACAGTATCCTGAAATATCCAAAGAGGTCTGGTATAACGAGTCTAGTCTTACCACATTTTAGTGAACACTTAAAATTAGATCGTCTGCTTTTCTTATGGGAAGAGGTAGTACAACATAAAATATTGTTGGTTGAACAAAAAGCAAGAAAGAAACTATGGCAGATATAGAAAATGTTCAGATGAACACAAAAAGGAAGCCTCTGTCCCAGGAGGACATTATGAGAAGACTTCAGTTTTATCTGCTTGTAGATAGCAACATGGAAGCCACTGGGAATTTTATAGCAATTCTACAACTGCTTAATTTAGCAGACAATAAATGGAGTGTTATTTGGTTCCCTTTACAAGCGGAAGGGGGAAAACTTAAAATGGAGCTTGCTGCAAAGTATGCTGTTTCTGTAATTTCACAGCAGGACAATCAGAGACCACTTAAAACCACAAAGTTGGGGAAAAACTCAGTGCTCCTAAAGCACATATCACTCGCTGGGGCCTTATTATAGCGAAGGTAACGTGAAACGGTAAACAGCATATGCTAAGCTTCTGGATTGTACAAGAAATTCTGTGTTGTGTATTTTCTTCTGTTTCAGAACGGCTGTAAGAAGTTCAGCTGTAATCAGCAAGGTATAAAATTCCTGCAGATTCCAGAAGATGATGAACTCAACCCAAAAGTTTCCTGTGCTCAAGACAAAGCATCTAGGGTCTTTCACATTACAGCTGGAACTTTAACACATCCAAAAACCAGGCATGTGCTTGAGTTTTGACAATGAAGCTTGCACACTCAAAACTTCTATACTCCACATTTCCATGTAAGCCTGGTGATGCTATCTAGGCAACTCTAGTCTGAGATGAAATAGAAAACTGGTAAATGTTAGTTCTTATCCAGTAAGTATGTAAGGATTTTGCACAAAATATATTGGAAGAGATCAAGAGACTTCCACGTGACATATGCTGTGGGAGATGTGGATCTAATTCAGGTAAGGCACAGAACTGCCCCTGAGCCTCCTCCTGCTGTATAACATACAGGATTGAGTACATATGTGGCGTTAGTACTTCCAGGCTAATACTGTGAGCATGAGTAAGCGACAAGCAGTTTTGGCAGCTAATCACCATACTGAATCCTGAATTTGGCTTAGCGTGAGGGACTGAAAGTTTCTCAGCATTTAGGAATTGCGTGTTTAACTTGCTGGCCTTCATGAGCCTATTTATTGTGAGCTTAGGTGCCGAACTCTGAATATGGATTATGCTAAAAGTTAAATACCACAACTGTCAGGATTAGTCCACCACCTTCATGTATTCCCTCATGATTTCCAGGGAAAACGCCTCAGGTACCCCCACTTACCACAGTAAAAAAATCAGACACACATACGATCAGAGCAATAATGGATTTATTATTTTCCATCTCCAAGCAGGATCAGCAGAAGTCTGCCCAACAGGTGTCCCTAAACAGCTAGTTAAATGTTACACTTTTGCTTATATTCCCTTTTTCTCTCTTTTTTTGCTTACCAAGTTCTCCCTTTACCTACTTCATCCACTCCCAAATAAACAATCTGACCCTGTTTACTCTTTCCTGTTGTCCCTAATTTTGGTACTTTATACCTCTTCAGTATTTGTGATATGGCTGCACTGGTGATTTCTCCCTCCATCAGCAATTCTTTTAAGTTAGTGACCCCCTTTTGTTATCAATCGTATTTCTCATTTCTACTAATTCTTATCTTGATATCTTGTTAGCGTAGCCACAAGTCAGGATTAGATGTCTGCATATACGCTACCACCGTTTTGCTCTCTATAGTATTTTAGAAATTCTCATGTTATTTCGTTAGTGTAGCTGCATGCCAGGGCTGGCCATCCTAGCGAGGGTGCAAGGCTTGGCTGTGTTGTGAGTCTAGTACATTTTACATACATTCCTTACTGCCGTGGAAGATTAATTCCTATTACACAAGCAGTACTCTGGGAATGCTCAGTTAGTGTCTCTTGTTGGTTAGCACACCAGGAATATTGCCTCCTTGGACTAATTTTTAGGCATGAGATGTTGGTGCATACACCTTCAGAAAGTTTCTGATGGAGACAGGAAGGTTATATCACCTCAAGCTGCAGTGAACTTTGAAATTAAGTTGAAGTTACTTTAAGCTGATTTTCCATATAGAGGCAGAGTATTAATTCATATAGAACAGAAGATTTTATTTGAAGGCCCATTGACTTTGCTTCTAAATCTCTTCCAGATTTGCCTAGATTGACAAAAAAAGCTCTTAGGCTAGTCTGTGGAGTTAAAACAAACAAACAAACAAACAAAAAAAACCAACAAAAAAACGAGACCTGTATTTGGCTGCAAATAGTCAGTTTCTTCGGTTTTGTGTGTTTGGTTTTTTATTTTTAATTTTAGTAATGATGGAAAAACATTAGCAGCTGCCTCTGTCATCACTGAACTGTCTGTGCTTGGAAAACTACTGCTGCTGGCTTTGGCTTCTCATAATTGACTGTATTATTGACTGCTTGCATTCATTCAAGCCTTGGGGCTCTGTCACCCTAAAACATCTCTTCTGAATGCTGCAATTCCCTTCAGAAATCAGTACCAACACCTAGCTCCTTGATGGGGACTCCACTTAAATTACACGGATCACTGGTAGAATATATATCTCTCTATTATACATATACATATATTTTTCTGTAGCAGATGACTAATGTAAATGGCTTGAATTATTCCATATGAATTCAGCTAATTCAGCCCAGATGGTGAATTCTTAAGATTCTTGTCTTCAAGGACAGAGAGCTTCTGAACAGATTGTACATGACAATGGAAATCAATTCATGTTCAATGAGTTTCTATTATTTGTCAAAAGAAATTACATCAAACATGTCACGTCAGCTTTTTACTATCCTGCCACAAATGGGTTGACTGAAAGATCTACCCAGGCATTTCAAGCAAGCCCTACCAGTGGTAAAGCCCTCCTGCAGAAAGCTTGTACTACCTTGTGATTTGAGCTGTCTCTCTTCTCCTGTAGAAAAGCAGCAGATAATTAGATAACTTATGCCTTAGAAGTGTTTTTATAGAACATAATTTAAAGGTTTTACCATCTGATTAGCAGAGTGAGCGATGTGTTCAACTAGCTGAACAACTGCAGGAAACCAAGTATTGTCATTTACTGGTCCACACTCTTGTATAATTTTGTCCTGGAGAAGGTACATAAAATATGTGGTCATGTTATTTGGATACTTTTTTTTTTATAAAACAAAAAAGTCCTCTCTTTCCATTCTTTATACAGTATATTGAGTATGGTAAGATACATGTTGCTCTTATAAGTAACATTTGTTGAGGAATCTGCTGTGAATATGTTATGCAAAAAATTTATTAGGGTATTTTCGCTTATGATTGGGCTTCTAAATTGTTCACTTTGACCCCTAGCATATGTGACTTCAAAGCAGCAACTCATATGCTTAAATTTTGTCATACTTTTGCTGAACTGCGGTTTTCTGTGACTGTATTATTCATGACCAGTGTAAAAATCATAAGAATAATATCATGAATGAATGAGTGAATGAGCAAATGAAAGAATGATACTGTTCCAGTAAATTAAAAATATACAGTGCCCCTCATTATGTGTACATGCCCTCTTGAAGGACAGCTACTTTTATGGATAAAAATTTAAGTACAGGCTTAGCCAAACTGAGTAAAGCAGATGGGGGTGGGGGTGGGGGGACTGTGAATGTTCTTTTGTTGTATTTAATTGGCTGCAAAAGAAAACTCTGATGATATTTTATAGATGACATGATCGATCTTTTGACTGAAACAAATATAAGATGAACTCACCTCTGAAGATGAACCTATAACCAAAGATCTTCAATAGCAGAAGAGGAGCCTGAAAGCTCTGATGAACTAGATCTGCTTGTTTTGAGGTGAGTCTAGCAGATTTATGTTTATTCCTCAGGATCTGCATCATCTTGAGAAACTGAGGCCACAGAAACCAGCCAAATTTTCTGAGACCTGCAAAAATAATAGTAAAAAAACCCCAAACCCCACTACCTTTTAATCTTGAATTTTCAAGCTCTATATTCAGTATTTATTAATAAATATTGAAAAATATAAAAAAATATTTAAAAATAACAGATAAAAAGTTTATAATTAAAATAATAATTTAAACCAGCAATTGTTACCATTGTCTATCTGACTATGGACGTTAGCTGAACCTGGCTGGATATTACTTCAGTTGCTGAATCATAATGTTTAATGGGGAAGGGATTCCACTGACTGACCAGAGGGAGAATGGATGTAACATACACTCTTCTAAGACCTTATCTGAAGTTGTCATGCAGTGTATTTTAACATTAATTAACTGTATAAATACATTTCAGTAAATGGTGTATGCATAAAATTTGAGTTTTACTGATTTATAAGTTATGAATTGAAGTACCTGCATTTATGACGATTCCAATATTATGTACTGCATCACCTACAGTAAAAATGGAAAGGAACCATCTAACCCTGAGACAACAAACTACTTTAATTAAAAGTAAATAAGATCACAGTTACATATGACTTAATTCTTTCAAGCACTCAAAAGCTCCATCCGACTGTAGCACTATACTGCCACTAAATCAAGACACCAAGAGGCATAAGTCATGATGCACTCCTCTGCAAAGACCTCTTCTCCATGCTGGCTGTTGCTGCAGTGGGAGGGCGTGGGACAAAGAGCTTGCTCAATCTAACTACGGTACTCTAATGAAATTTCATAGAATGGGTGAGGTTGGAAGGGACCTTTAAGATCATCAAGTCCAACCATTAACCTGCCCTGACAAAAACCCCTTCTAAACCATGTCCCTAAACACCTCATCTACCTTTTTCTTAAACACAACCAGGGACGGTGAATCTACCACCTCCCTGGGCAGCCTNCCGAGCCTGTAGCGCTGCTGGGGGTTGGTGTGACCCAAGGGCAGGACCCGGCACTTGGCCTTGTTGAACCTCATGCCATTGGCCTCAGCCCATCGATCCAGCCTGCACATTTCCATGGGGATGATTTCACTTCTCATCACTTTTTACCAAGGGATATGTACACTAATAGTATTTTTGGAAATTGAATCCAGCAAGACCTAGGCTTTGGTTAGCAAAGAGAAGTTCAGGATAAGGAATAATCAAGTGGGTACCTCGGGCTGCGTCTGCAGGGCGGGATGTGGGAGCCCTGCCCAGCCCTTGCGCTGTGAGGGGTGACCTCCAGGCTTTCTGACTCCAGGCCAGGACGAGAGCTGGGCGTACATCCCCCACATTTGCACACCTCAATTTCCACAGGGGCTGTCCAGGAGGGAGCTGCCAAGTGCCCTGCTGGGCGCCTGGCCTGAACCTTCAGGGATCTCAATGGCACACCAGGGGCGGCTGCCCGGAAGGATGAGTAGGTGCTTGCCTCCCATTTGTGTGCTCCCTTCCAGCAAGGTTTTTAAGCATATTCCCAAAAGTCTGTGATCATCAAATAGCTGTGGGTTGCTGAACTGGTTTTATGTATAAACATCACCCATCCCTTTGTCAGCTGGGACAATGTGGCATTCCCTCAAAGGGAAGGAAGATACTGTCCCATGCAGGGAGGAGGAACTAAGGAACGTTACCTGGTTCATAGTGGAAAGTTTATAACGTGATTTTGATTGGTTTGATTATAAATTGTCAAAAGATTTGATTAAATGGCTTGGGTCTCTGATTTCTTGATTTAAACGTTTTGTTTGCTTGGTTTTTTTAGTGGAAAATACAGGCTAAATAATCACCCATTTCTGCAGACAAAAAACTTATCAACACTTTGTTATTTTAGGGAAAAGCTGAGAAAAAAAATCAAGCTAGGTATTTAATAAAAATACAATATTTAATAATATCATTTTAGAGAACAACAAAACCAAAAAATACTGATCACCTCTGCTGAGATGTGACTCTCAGTGAGCAGCTGAAGTTCTTTTTTTATAAGCATATTTATACTGATAATATTTGAACACGGCTCATTTCATAAAAGCAAACACTGAAATCAGACTCTCTCACCAAAGCCCATGTCTGGAAAATGAGAATATACTGTAGGATAATTTTGCCCACAGTATATAATGTAAGGGATGTCATTCTTGTTACAATTAACTCTTTATGGAAGTGTTTTAAAGACAGTTACTGCTGTCAGTAGTTACTCTGGCCCTTTTCACTGCCAGGTAGAAGAGTCAGGTTCAGAATATAAAAAATGGCATATATACATAATTATTCATCTTGAAGTTTCTACAGAAGTGGTACATAGCAGCTAGTTTATACTCTTTGGTAGTGGAAATTCATGGAAAGTACGTTTAATGTGGATAACTAGATTGATTTGCCGTTTTAAATATTCTGACTGATTTTTTCAGTCTTTGCAGTAATTATATGAAATAGATGACAAGCTGATATAAAAAATAATGCTTAAGGCAGGACCAAATAAACAACTAAAAGCTAGTTCAAGGAGAGAAAAATTGTTTACAAAACATAACTATTTTTTTAATTCAGAAGTATTTTGCTATCTATTCTTTCCTCCAGTATAATCTGGGTATTGAATTCCGCTCTCCTTGTTCTACTTTCACAATTGTTTTCTAATGCAAAGCCTATGAAGGCACACACTTGTATTGCAGGGGATTAACAAAAAAAAATGTAACAAAAGGGAAAAAGCAGTAATTTGTGCAGTCATTTCATTTTGCTCAATAGAGCAGAATGGAGTTACTAAAAAGATCCTATATTATTTGTGGTGTGTATCACAAGAATAGTATGTGTCACCATAACTACATAATAGGTAATGCTCTGATATTGTGATGCTGTAACTGTCAGCTTTTACATAACCGCTGGTTAGTTCAGTGTGTTGCTCCAAGTCATGAATTATTGGTACTAAAAAAATTAACAAATTATTTTTGAAGCATTTACAAAGAAGAACACATACCAAAATTGCTTTTTCTTTTCTTTTTTTCTTTTTTTTTTTTTTTTTCTTCTGAGGAAATGGCATAGCAGGAACCAATCTAATACTTATGCAGAACAGCGTCTATTTTTAGTAAAGCAGTTTTCACTAGATATAATTTGGGCATTCCGAATAGAATATGCGAACCATTGCGAATTTAACTCCTCTGGGTGAGGAAATAAAGCCCATAGTGAATGTGACTAAGGTGATTTTCTAACTTTAGGATATGATCTTGTTTTTGATCTGTTGGTCACAAATGATAAGAGACTCTTGTATAAGCAAACAAACATGATATTCAGGTATGTACCAAATACAGCAAGAACAGATAAACATAGATAAACTGAGTGACCCAAATTCATGCAAATTCACGTAACTTGTTTTCATTGGAATAGACTGGTCCCAAATATCTGTGCATGGAGGAGGCATCCCAGCAAAGCATAGATATTTTCATTTTCCATAGCGCGAGTGTCCTATGTATTCCACAGCTCTTTCTTCCATCCTCAAATACAGTGTAAAAACAGTGATTTGTGCTTGTCCATTGCGGGTTCAGCCTATTAACTCTTATCTATTTATTTGCCTGTAAATGTAGATTTTTCCTATGAAGCCTGTGAAAGTAGTATCTAAGCAACAGCCTGAACATTTCAGCTTTGTCCTGAGGACTCTATTCAGCATTTAGAATGGAGCGTAAATGTAGGAAAGTTGTAATCTCTACAAGGAGTTTAACCACTATATTATCTTACCTTGGTTTGTGCTAAGCAGCTGTAAGCAGTGTGTTATTTAAATGGTTACTATTTCCTGCTTGAAACAGCATTCTCGCTGTTGTTGCCAGTAATGAAACTACCTCAGAGGCGCTCACCTAGAGAAATGTTAAGAGAAAGACAATACTGGAAGCAAAATCACACAAGAAAAAAAAAAAATCAATGCCTCTGTATCTGGTTTGCAGGCATATGTGGGATTTAGCAGGATTTACTTTTCAGATATTCAAAGCAGGCTAATAAATTTTGAGAGCTTATGATGGTACTTGGGTTGTATTTTATTTATATGTATATATTTCAAGGACCTGCTGTATTTTTTCACATACAGGCCAGTTCATTTTTTGGCTTCTCTAAGAATTCCTGTTAATTTGCGTCCCTTCCCCACCAACACCCAAGAGAGTGTGGTCCTCGGACCACACAAAAAACTTATTTCAGCAAAGAGGAGAGAACTTAAGGATAGTTAAGAGAAANAACTTAAAGGTATTTGAGAGAAATAAGGCTTGGAAAATTACTCTTGAGTATCTTGTGGAGGATTTGGGTCGCCCAGGTAGAAGGGTTATGTATGAAGCATGAGCTCTTTTGGTTGCCCATGCATCATGGCAAAGTTATTTGGCAGACCCGTCCCGAATTTTTACCAATTGTGATAAAACACATAGGGAAAAGTTTTTGAAAGATGTCATGAAAATAACTGATGTGCGAGACTGAGTTTTCTGTTGTCTGATTCAGTTGCCACTGGTTTTGAAGAGAACAAAAAACCTACAGTATGAATCGGGCAAGCAGCAAAACAATTCCCTATGCGTAGATCTCATCTGTATTAGAAAAATCATACCAACTGTACTGCAACTTTGACAGTGCTTCCACAATTTTTTATGTAAAATGTGGGGGACATCAGATGTGAAATACTTCCAGTTTAGAGAAAGACTGGAACACCATATAAAAAAAAAAAAAAACGAGCCTTAGGCTAAAGCAAACTTGAAGATTAACAATATTAAAAGAGAGGGCATGAACTTCGAGGCTTAAAGCAAGAATTCCTTCTATAAACAGTGGGGTTTTCTGTTGGAGAGTAGTAGAAAGACTTGCTTTTCTATTAAATAACTCATTGCCTGCCACCAGATAAAGAAAAGATGCCAAGGTGATATTGCCATGAAAAAGAAATGGAGGATTTATCTACACAGGGAATCTAAAAGACTTGGTTTGATGGTTTTGCCTGTAATAATGAGCAACAAGAACTGATGTCCTGGGAATTTTCACCTGACATATTCCCAGTCACTACATGCCTCTGGGACATTGGTGATTCTTTGCACTCTACTTTAGCCCTTATGATACAAATTCTTAGTTTCTACATATTCTGAGAAGCATTTTGTAGTTTTGTGGTGACAGAGAAGTACAGTTCTGTACATACATCTGAACTGAATGTTTATAACGTAGTTCTTTGCAAAATTTTCTGAGAGAAAAAGAAAGTTGTTTATGAATAAGCAATATTTTCATGGCCACAACGTCACCCTTGTGTGTGGAAAATCCTATTTCAGCAAATCAGAGAGAACTTAAAGGTATTTGAGAGAAATAAGGCTTGGAAAATTACTCTTGAGTATCTTGGCAACGGTCCACCTTTTTACTGTGCCTATTAATGTTTTTGTTTATACTGACAAACTTGGATTACTGCTATACTCCCTCACAATAGTTAATACTTTTATGGAAGAGATATGATTCAGAATTATTGCCCATCCTTGACTGTCCTGTACTTTTATTCCCGGATTAATAATGAAAACTTTATTATCCTTTCAGATATCCAAAAGTAAGCAAGTCGCTAGTAATTCTTATTTCATTTGAAATACAGATCATTGTTGGTTTTGTCCTTGCGCACTCTTCAATCCCCTGTTGTTATTTTCCATCTCTTTGAACAGAAAAAAAAATCATTTAAAAGAGATACATTCAAACTGATGATCATACTAGATAGCCAAAGACTGTGGCTATTGCATTTTGAGCAAATCACTGCACTGATGCATAACAAAGGTTGGTGCACAACAGCAAGAAAGTAGTAGTGAGAGGATGCCGCAACGATTTGGAAAAATACTTCTTAAGATACTTGGCTAAAAAGGAAAAAGAGTTAGTCCAGAAAAAAAAGAAAGTGAGGCAAAGAATTTATTTGGTGCAGGGCAGGAAAATACTAAGGAATGGAAAAAAAAAATAAAAGGATAACAAGCTTTTCTTATCCTCTTATCTTTCTGGCAATTGTGTCCCAACACAACACTATTTTAGGATTTTTGTTAAAATTTTTTCCCTTTTTTTTAACCGATGATTTCCATTTTAAGAATTTTTTCTTTTTAGATTTTTGCTCTTTTCCTTGCTAGTTTTCTATATGTTTCTCAGTGTCTTATTTATTCTCCTGTGCTGTTGCAATATTTCTTTCCTTCTTTTCTATTTCTTTATTTCCTTCTCTGTTTCTCTTCTCAGTCTCTTTCCCTTACTCTGATCTTTTTTTTTTTGGCTGGCCTCCATAGAAAATACTGCAGTATTATTTTTTTCATACTATTCTTGCCAGTAAAACACTATCCTTGACAAAGAGAAAAAATAAGCTGCTGCTCTGGAGGTGGCTAAAAAACTGGCATAATACCAGTGAACATAATCCAAGCCTGGCATGGGACAAAATAGACGACCTAAAAACTTCTACTAATAGTGAACTTCAAGGTTTATGTGGAAGTAGTAAGGGAAAGGAACAGACTCCAAAACACTAAAATCTGTCATGGTGTTTTAATTGTGAAGGGCTTAAGGGACTCTGGAGATGTTCTGTCCTAAAACACACATTTCACTCTCAGCGTTTGTTTTGCATTTCATCTCGTTTTAAATTAAATAACAATGAGATGCCTACTTTAACTACTTCAGCTCAACTCTTTGCTTTCACTAAGCAGAGAAGAGCAGTCACTCTGAGGCAGGCTTTCCTCTGGAGAAGAGCGGCGTAAGTCCTGGATCAGCACTGTAGCGCACACGGGTAAGGCTTCTGGCAGTACACCTGAGGAGGAGGAAGGGCAGAGTCAAAGGTTAAGGCAGAGCCCAGAGACGTTAATACCCTGGGGACTGTAGCACATCCCTGTATTTCCTTTTCTTCCTTGCTCGCCTGTTGTCAAGCTTAGCTGCATGTCCCAAGCACCATCTTCAAGACTATGGACCTGTGTATAGAGGGGTCTGAGGGGTTTCTTCTTGCCTTTGTTTTGTAGATCCCGTGATTTGTCTAGCCTTCCAGAAGAGGTACCTATGTATGTTTGGGTATGTGTATTTAATGATTTCAATTCTTGTTTCCAATTTTTTGAAACACACACTTCTGCAAGACTGCAGAGCTATGCCATATTTAATAGAAAGCAAAATATCCTCCCTCATCCAAGGTCATACTGTGTCAATCCCTCAGGAGACATCGAGCTCATTCATTAATACAGGAGCCAGATAAATACATGCCAGAAGCCACCACTGACACTAGCACATTAAACAGTCTTATGAAAATCCAACAAAACTTCAGACACAGTAATATGGCATCTTATTTTTCTTCCTCCTTGGTCAGCTATCCATCTATAGCTAATTGAAGTACAAAACAACCATTTGATTAAGAACTCTTATTAATAGCATTCCAAAACTAGAAATTGCAAAAATAAAACTAACAGCACTCGAAAAAGTGAAGGATTCATCCCATATTTGGAGCTAGTTTGCATTGCTGTTTCTAACACATAGGGATGAGCCTTTTATTTTCATATCTTGCTATAAGTCTTTGCCAGCCTGCTTATATTCTCCAAATAGCTTCTGCTTCACTACATTTCCATCTGTACAGAAAGGGCATGGACATAAACACTGATAAACAGTGAATGAAATCTTCCCTACCTCCCAGCTAAGCCAGGATACTGGCAGGCCATATTTTTCTTTTCAGAAAGTATTATGCTAGGGATTGAGTCTTTTATTGTGATTTAAGAGGGATTTTTACCAGGAAGCTGGCAGCATGAAGCGTTTTTTCTCGATGTTGCACTGCTCTATGATATATAGGTGTGTGTCTTTTGGCTGCTGTAACAACCTTCCTCAAAACTAACAAAGTACCATTAACTATATCTTCCCTGTTTAATCTCTGAAGGAGGTTGAAATAGATTTTTTTCTTGCATTTGTGGTCTGAGTTTTCCTCTGATTAAGAACAAGATGGAAGATTGTCATATATGAGGGACCAATTGCACTAGGAAGGTATCCTCTGATTGTGAGTATAAAACAGATTTAATGAGGATGTTATTCCCAGTGTTAAATAAGCGAAACACTTGGAAGGTTGGGGTTTGTTGGAATCCTGACTTCTTTTTGCCTGTACCATTACAATACTGGTAACAACCGGTAGAATTTTTTCTGAGTCTGTTGAACAATTAATACAGTTATCCCCCCATGCATCTACAGCTCCTGAATTAGCATAATTTTAGGACAACACAGGTATAAGGTGTGGTTAGGGAATTGCAACTCCAGATAATAACAATTTCATAGAGTTTTACAAATCAGTAGAAATAAATGAGTCACTGAAAAAAACCCCACTTTGCATCTGTAGTTCTGATTTCCACGGGAGGAAATCTTCAATACGAGATCATTCCAATGAGGTACAGGTGTACCACATATTCAGAATCAAAATGTTCCAAGTGATAAGAATAATAAGGAAATAAAGATTGTTCATGCTGTGTGTTGAAATAAATACCATATTGTGTTTAGCAAGTGTTAGTGCACACCACAGGCACGTCTATTGGTGAAAAAAGGGTACATGTATGTCCTAGAAAATCAGTTAGATTGCTTAGAAGAGAAAAATGTGTTTCTATGACTAAATTAATATCACCATAACTAAGCTCACATAATTCTCATTAATATCAATAGGAAGCTGATGCCTAGAAAGAAGATAATAGAACTCTAACGCACTTATAAGAAGCAGATTTGCAGCTGATTAATTAATAAAAATGATAAATCTTGTTTTTATCCTCTGATCCTACACAGCACACTTGCAAATGCCTCTACAGTCTGTGTCTTGCATTCTTGTAAGTCAGCATTCATTCCTGAGTCCCGAACCGTCTTGTAACATAGTCTAATGGCAGAAAACTAGGAAGAAGGGCAAATGATGTTCTCCTCCATCTAACGGTTTCCCTTCCATGTCCAGCCTGTTCACCAGAGCTGCTCGAGTCTGCAGGTGCTTCCCCACACGTTTTCAGAGTCGTGCTCAGACCAGCCCTCAAAGAGCCCCACGAGGAGCGGTGGAGGCAGCTGGGGGCAGGCACGGCAGAACGCGCTGGGGGGGCTGGCACAAACGGGAACACCAGGCAAAACTGCAGTTAATACAGTGTTTGAGAAGATTATTTTCTTAGTTACTGTAATGAAGGAAAAACACACTGGGAAGCAGACTGCAAGAAAGAACTGTATCCTTTAATGCATGAATTAAAAAAACCATCTATCTAGACTTCAACTCTGATTTTGAATGAAAACGAAATCGTAAGCGATTGGAGAGGCTAAGAGTGATAGCTGTGATGAAGGTTTTAAATTGTCTGAAAGACAGATGCCTGAACTGTTGCTGCTGTTTGCCATGACCTTATGATGAAACATGAATGAAAAGACCATAAGCACTTTAGACATATTATCTCAGTGCTGTCCATTTTTCAAAACCATGGTGACTATAAATCCCCATACCAAAAATCAGTGTGGATCAACCTACCATTTGGATGTGATTTGTAGTTATTGGGGGTATCTGAATCTCATTTAAACAGAGCTCTGGCCTGCACACATTGCCTTAGTTTGCCTGAACGTTACGTCCTCCTGCAGCTGCACAGGAGCGGAGCGCACAGAAAGCACGTCACAACACGTCACAACACATCACGGGGCGGTTTGACATTGTGGACAGCGGCACTTCATGAAGCCCTGCAATACTTGTGTTGGTGAATCTTCAGAATGTTGAAGCCAAAGAACTTAGGAGTGATCAAAATGCTTCAAGGGATAAAGCAAGTAGAAATCTCCCCATCCCCTCTGTGAAATCTTGCATGCTTCACTGTTTGGTGAAGTGCCAGATAAAGTAATCCCAAAGCAAGAGCATTAAAAGGTTTCTGTGAAGGTTTTTGGCTTCTCAGACTTCCTGCGTGCATGTTGAGAGGCAGCAGGACAACTTCTAGGACAACTGTTCTCTCCTGTCTTGGTTCCTCCGGCTATGCAGGTCCAAAAGGAGGTGGGGAGACTGGGGAAGAGGAAGGATTTGCCCATCTTGCAAACATTTCCTTCAATTCTTGAAGTGAAGAAGCAACAGAAATGGTATTTTCATCTGTTGCTCCTATAGAAAGTCTCACGATGCTCCCATAGAAAAGAGGGAAGTCCCTGAAACTTGAAGAAGAGGAGCAGATAGTAACAGGGGACTGACAGGAGACAAAGGGGCAGAATGGGAGAACAGGTAAAGCAGGAACCAAGGAAAATGCAGAAAGGATCTTCTTATGCATTACATCATGCATCCTCCTGTCAGTTACCGTCTTTCAGCATTCATTCATCACTTGATAACTGATTATTTACTTTGCTGATATAGTAAGCATGCATACTGGATCTGCTCATTAGAAAAAACATATTTAGTTCTATTATTGCCTTTAAGTGCCAAATTTGGACTTTAATTGATTCACCCATTCTCTTTCATACGGTACAACATATGCGCAATAACTAAACTTTTGAATTTTTAAGTGTTTATGGCAAGCTATATCCTACACCAGGAAAAATTTAAAAAGATAGGAAGAAATGGACAGAAATTGGAAAGATAAATTTGAGTGATTTACTCAGCAAACCTGGAAGACAAATTCCATACAAAATACAGATCTAATTGCTAGATAAAAAGCCCCATGGCAAAATCCTATGATAAAATATACCTGATGGATATAATGGTCAGGATTCAGTGGAGGAAAGGGGCTGAAAGAGTCTGGCCATATCTGAAGCGTAGTTATTGATGCACACAACCAAAGGAAATCTTTCACAGACTTCTGGAGTAGGGGTCCTCCTATTGAAATGACTGGTCCATGTTTGTTGGCATCTCACTAGGCACTGATTACACTCAGTTTTTATTTTTTATAAAATCTTTTTCCTGTACTATCTTAAAATCTCTCAAAATGCAGGAAATTGTGCTGCAATTACAAGAAGATCTAAATATAGTGAAGACAATTTTGCTTCCTAGTTTATCATAACCTTTGTTTGTATAACAAGAATAGGAAAGACGGACTCATATGTAGCACTTTTCTATCTGATTTTCTAGATCTTCATTTAATGAGAGCTGCTAAATAAGTTGGAATGAAAAGGGCTATTTTTCTGTTTAAGTGTCAAACTCCCACTTTTAAGGAGAGGCTGTGGATTGGCTTGGTATCCTTTCTTTTTTTTCCAAATGGCTTCGTGAAAGGAGATCAGGCAAACTGGGTTGATTAGGATTATGAAGTTAAATATCCCTGGAAGTACGTTACTTTAGTTTCATGTAATAGCTCTTTGGATTTATATTACAGTATAAAATATCCCCACTGCTTAATGATACGATGTTGTTGTAGATGCTTTATGTTGATAGAACTCTGGATCATGCCTAAATTTACCCTGACCCTGCATTTGTAGTTCTGAGAGCCAGTCTAGGTGGCTTTTGTAATGAGACCCTTCCAGGTAGCAGGAAGCTAGAGCTTTGGCTCCTTAGTTAGCAGCTGTGCTCCCAGCTGGGTGTGTTTATTATAAATGAAAAAGACTCCTCAAATTTCCATTCTCAGCATGACCATGCTTGGCTTCGGCCTCCGCTTCTGGACGTCACTGAAGATAAACATTAAAGGCAGTCTGAATGCTGCCTCATAAAGATTTGGTTGACATAATGTACCATAATGATATATTTCTAATCAGGCTATTTAGCGCTATCAAAGGATCTTTTAAAAAATGAATCATGACTTGTCATTTGAATATAAATGTAACCTAACTCAGACAACTCTCTGTATAACGAGCCGATGCAGTATAGCAACTGAATATGAAATAAAATATTTGCCCAAAAGCATGCAGGTGATAACAAAACAATGGGGCATTGTTGACCCACCGTAAGAGTATTTCACTGCTCATTTGAAGAAAAAATGACTTGTATTTCAATCTCATTATAAAAACTGGAAAATGTGCACTATTCACAATAGTGCCCAGCATTTTATTGTCTCACTTCCACCCAACTTGGAAGGTTTAAGTGAGATTTAAGGAGTACATGGGCCCTGTACTGGTTTTTAACATGGGAGGATTTCAACATTAATAGCCATAGATCAGATATAAACCTCTATAAAAGCAAGACATGCAAAACCGTCATTTAAAATTAGTTTTCCTTAAAGTCTCTAGAGTATATTTCTGTAGAGCTGAAGATTCTTGTTTCAGGTGATATTTTTATGTGTTCAAAAAATGATTCCTTTCCACTCTCCCTTCTATTTAATTCTCTAACAGGCAATCTTTCCCTCTGCACCTCCCAGCACTTTCACTGCTTTTTTGCATGATTCATTGAGCTTTTTGTCTCACATATTTCATCCAAGTGTAACAAATCCCCTCAAGCCAGCATTGGTCTAGAAAAGGCTGAGGATGGAAAAGCAAGTTCTTTCATATCAGGGTTAAAGTCTTTAGATTATTGTCCCGCATTATAATAACGATGAATTTGTCTACTTAGGTTTTGGGGTTTTTTTTTTAAATCAGAGTTCTAGTGAGATACACTCTAGGTTTGTTAGGCAAAATCCTTTCAGGGTAAATGAGAATTTTGCAGCCAATTTCAGGGAGGCTAGGTTTTCACTCAATTTCTTTGCTTTTTAAGTCTCTAAGGGATAAATCTCTGTTCTGCTGTGCTATTCTGCTGCATTCTCCTTTTCTGTCTCCACATGGTTATCCTTATAGATCAGGGGGACACAGAGGTATCTTCTTCCAAGGTGACTTCCATGCCATGGAAGGCAATCACTTTCTTCCCTAGAAATATGCCTCCCAATGACCAGGTAGTCTCAATCAACTATTTAGGGAGTATTATTACCCATCAGTATGAAAATGTATTTGATGCACTGCTCTATTAGGAATACATCTGGTCCACCACATAATTTATTACCTCTCTTCAATAGTTGGCTCCTCTGGCCAATGTCCGTTCTGATCTATGTCCTGAGCCCACTGTCATCACTGAACTAATAGAGGGAACGCTAGGCATAACCATGAGAAAACTAAACTGGGAAGCTTTCAAGAGGACCAAAGGTATTTTGTCTCTAGCCCTTTCCAAATAGAAGAGTTTAAACGTGTTCATCCTTTGGTCATGACACTGTTAAAACATAGTGTTATGTGCTTCTCGGTAGGACTTTCTCAATCACAGATACTATGAATTTGACACTATCAACAAATTTTCCTTTAATGCAGTAGAAATGCATGGATGGCAGCCAGTCTCTCTACTTCATGTGAAACCAGGCTCTATGATTAGCTATGTAGCAGAAATCTAATTATATGTTACAGCATAATGCCTAGAGCATGAATAAACCAGTTGAGACCATATTCCTTCCACACGTGCAAAGTTTGGCCACAGTCATTCATTCTTTAACATTACTGAAAAAAGGTGTGCGTTTTCTCACAGAGATACACATGATCCATAGGCCATTCTCCTCTTATTTACACGCAATGCAGGGTTTCTGCGATAAATAATTAGAATATGCTCTTTTATCATATTGTGCCTTAGCACAATTCTCTTTTTTTCTATCATGCATCTTAGAAATAAGATATATTTCACTTTGGAAAGGTGAAGTTGCTTTTTGTGCCAGCAAAACCTGTCATCAGCTTGGCAGATAGGAATTAAACCAAGAAAGTGTGTAAGTATTTATGTAGGTCACAGTCTGAAAAATTAATCCCCAAAATTATACTGAAGGTTTTTTCTGCTTCCTTCTCCGATTCAGTTACAAAAGGTGTTCTCAGTAATTTGTTGCACAACACATGAGAACTAAAGTTAGTTTTAGGTCAGTTTAGGCAATTGCAATTTTAAACAGCCTCCATATCCTTGAAACAATGGATGGGAGTCATGAAGAATTGTCCAATAGATTCTTCTGCATGGAGTTGCCAATGTTATTGCTCCCGTACCTTTCATTACCCGAGTGGTGCAAACATCCCACAATAGAACTGAGGACCTTACTTGAAAATTTTACATTATAAAAAGCTCTGAAATTATAAAAACAGGCTGTTTAACACCTATTGTGAGGAAGATAGATCTTACATTTAGCTAACGTGGTGCTTTCAGCTTCTTTTTATTAGCATCCCCTGCAAAGGGGTATGAACTACTACGCAGTAAACTTCAACCTCATAGCATGAATTCTGCTTACATCAGCTACCTTTTGGTGACCCCAGGAGCTGACAGAGCACCGGCTGCCAACCACAGATCTAAGATGCATTTGTAACATACACAAAGATTAAATAAAGTATTTTTTTTTTAAAGTCAGTTTGAAGATTTGAATGTTTCCCGGCTTTTAGGAATATGATCCTTTAATTCCCGGTTTCCAGCAGATGGAAGAATGAGCAGCATCTATAATGTTTCATGATTTGTAATATGAGGTGCACTTCATAAAACTGAAACCAATGGTAAGACGAGGTTTATTAGTCAAACCTAGAATTATGTAGCCATGTCCTTAATTCTGTGTTAATACTTTATTAGTATTTTATGTGTAGATATTTATATTACATTTATTACCTGCTTGAAGCACCAAGTACCTTTAGCATGTTTGATAATTGCATTGAAATCTCTTCTGTACTCCTTAGTGCCTCAATCCACTGGATGTTAATTATTAGTTCCTGAAACATGTTGGTTTGATGTTTAATAGGACACACCTCTGTTTCACCTCTATTTTTAGTTTTAATCTCAGGTTTATGCTTGACATCCTTCATTATTCTCCATACTTGTGGGTTTTGTCATTCTCAGCAGTATTTGTGCTAAAAGTGTTTTGAAACTCATTATATAGAAAATAGTGTCTGTGTTTTATTTTCACATGCCTACCACCAGCTTCATTTCTTCCACTTGATTCTCTCAAACCTATGACTAGTTTAAGAAAATCTCCCATTACTCCTACAGCTCTCTTGACCTTTCCGTATGCCTTTTCATTTACTCAGTCATTTCACACTCGAGCTGTTCTTTCTGGAGAAGGCAGAGTATAGCATATTCCTGTAACTAGTTTATACTCTCAGACCAATTCAAATTCAACCCCAAATGACACTGCAGCCCTGGGAATGACCAGGTTGCTACCGTTCTTCGTGCAAGGAGCAAGCAAATCGATGGCCATACAAACACGTGCCATGGGAAAGCACGCGGAAGGGAAGCCTTTGACTCCCCTCTGCCTTTTCTCATAGCACGCAGTGGCACAGCTGGAAGGAAAAACCAAATGTTTCCTCACCATATTGAATTTGCTGGCTGATTTAAGTTGACACTACAACTTTTTTTACCCTTCTCCAAGTTCTCTGCCCCAAAGTAAAAGGGGATAAAGTAATCAATGTAAGTATCAATGCCTATAAATACGTCAAGGGTGGGTGTCAGGAGGATGGGGCCAGGCTCTTTTCAGTGGTGCCCGGTGACAAGAGGTAACGAGCACAAACTTGAACATAGGAAGTTCCACCTAAACATGAGGGTACCTTAAGGGTGGCAGAGCCCTAGCACAGGCTGCCCAGGGAGGTGGTGGAGTCTCCGTCTCTGGAGACATTCAAACCCTGCCTGGACGCGTTCCTGTGTAACCTGCTCTAAGGTGGCCCTGCTCTGGCAGGGGGTTGGACTGGATGATCTCCAGAGGCCCCTTCCAACCCCTACCATGCTGTGATTCTGTAATCTCATTCCTAAGGGCTGTTGCTCACGAGGAAGGCGCAGACTTCCCATCTCACAGACTTCCCATTTCATATTTCTGCTGGCTCCATCTGACCTCTATCTTTCATTGTTAACAGCCCAGTTAATGTAATCTTCAAGCCAGATTTGAGTTATGCTCATAATATCCTACTTTTCCTGATATGACTAGCTCTCATTCCCCTTACCTACTTTGGTAGACTTCTTACCATTTTTACCTAGGCATTTTAACACACTTTTATTATTGTTACATTACTGTCTATTAATGTCTGTAAATTCCCCATTAATCTCTTATATAGGACACTTCAACCACAAAAAAAAAAAAAAAATCCTGTTAGCATTTACTCTACGTATATTATCTTCTCTACATACGTAATTGTTAGAGATGTCACATTCAGGAAAGATTCGGATTTGCTTGAATAGGTTCAGCTGACTATCAGATACTACCTTACTGTTGATAAATGTTCTTTTAACAGCGGGATACCAAACAAACACGAGTTACTTGTGCACTCAGATAATTCCTAGAAGTCTTTCCTCCCCTATTAAATATGTTAAATCAGAAAGGATCAGCAGGAGTCAAAGGAGTAATTCACAGTAGACAGGGCAGTTGGGTGACTTTTAATATCTTAAATATATATATATAAAATACAGTTGTCTATTTTGATATAAAAACCTTGTAACAGTGAAGGAATTATTTACAGGTCATTAACAGCTTTTTACATCTCATACTTTAATATAAAGAATATATATATATTTATGCCTATTAATATATTTGTTCCTTACAAAAAAACCCCACTCTGTCAATCACAACAGAGAACAGCTATAAACTGTCAACATGACAGTAAGGAAAAAAACACAGTACAACATTTCAGCTCAAATGCGCCTTTTATGGTGTCTGTTTTTGTCTATTTTCCCTAACAGCTGTGAAAATCCTGACCTTTTTTTTTATATTGTTTTCTCAGACGTGGGAGGCAGCATCTCTAAATCCTTTTGGGCAGTCCACCACTACAAATTTTACTTTATTCTTTTTCCTTTATGGCTTTTATGAATACTATTTTGATAGTGTCAACAATCTGGTTGGCTGCAAAATCAAATGCACATTGTTATTAGTATTTAATACTGACTTTTGCATTCACGTGTGTTAATTTACTGTGCTATTCTTTGGAGCCTTGTCACTTTCATAATTTTTCTTTTAAAGCTATCATTAATTTATCATTAGAATGCCTTCTGCAGCTTTCTTTTGTGAATGTAGCCCCCTGCATGACAAAGAAATTCTATCTCTATATGCTGATTTGGTTTGTCAGTGGAACATTAAGAAGAAAATATCAAGTACACAAAGAAAGAAAAAAAAAATATATGGAAGTTACAAATAGTCATATCTCACTATGCTGTTTTGTCTCTTGCAGAATGAAATGAGTACACAGTAAGCTCTAAAGCATTATAAATTATTATTTAATGCTCTATATAAATATTCTTTCATACTAATGAAACATAGTATAACTGATACAGAAGCCTTAGTATAACCGATAAGAAGACTTAGTATAATCCCTGCATTGCATGTGAATACTTTTACATCGATCAGTACTCTCATCATAGCCAACGGGGCTCTCCAAAGATTGCAAAAATGTTTATACGTCCAGTGCCAAAACGGTATTGAAGCACTTACCTCCCATTTAGGCACTTCACTGACATTAATTTCAGTGAATCAGGGTAGGTTCTTGTATATCCTATTACAGATCTGGCCTTAAGTGTTCTGTAGATTCAGAGCCATGCCCGACATTTCCTCTTCCTTTTTCACTTAGCCAACAGAAATGTTGACGTACAACAGGCTGAGAAACATGACATTTCTTGGGTTTGTGCATTTAAAGACTCAAGCATAATCCTATATTGGAAAAGTATTGTGCATTATATTTTCTTTGATATTTTCTCCTGTAATGAAGAAGGAAAATATCATTATGATCGTCCATTCCAATATCAGATAACCTAGAGCGAACAGGAAAAAATCTATACTGAGTTTAGTGGAGCCATAATTTGTACCACTGTAGGGAGTTCCTGAAATAAACACTGCTGCATTAATTTCTGTGTGCTAGACTGTAGATATATACCCACTCGGCCATTAAGTGCCTACTTATCAGAACTCCCGAATACCACAAACACACGCTGAAGCCGAAGGCAGCTGTGACTACGTAGACTCCATCACAAACAGGAAAAGCAAAATCTTTACTGATGAAACAGTCCCAGTCAGATGGTAGCTGCTCCAGCACGAGTGTGTACCACCACAGGGATGTGCTAGTGGCACTTGATGATTCTGGATTTGATTCAATTTAGGCTCATAAAGAAGTGGAGGGAACAGATTATATGAGATTCCCTGTTCCGATGAAAGAAAAAATGTACACACATAATTACATAAAACGTGTTGCTACAGCAAGTGACCACATATATATGCTTTAATATTCAGGAGCCAGGTGTTCATGAAATATAACCTAACTTCACTATAATGAAACAATACAGTACCAGATATATAAGTTTGTTCCGTCGGGCTGTTCATTTTAGCAGGCTCTGGGAAATTGCTGCTTGAGAATAAGAAAGAAATGAGCAGCAGCTGAGCGGAACATCAATACGCAGTACTTCTATGGAGATCACTTCACATTGATCAACATTTAAAAGATGTTTTTCAAAAAGATAGATGAATGAAGAAGGAAAAAAATAGTACATTCAAATGCTAAATACAGCCTACACTGAGAAAAAGTGAGAAAAATGTCATTGTCATGCTCAGGATACACTTGCATAACTGTTCAGGCTATTAGGCCTAATTAGCAGTAAGCTAACAGATTCTTGCTGTGGGGGTGTTTATATGCAGAAGATGCTAAATGTAAAGTTTGATACACTGAAGTTTGAATTTAGATTTAAGTTAGTGTAAATTCACATAGGAGACACATTTCTGCTCTGAAAAGGAACTATGAGCCTAAGTATTTTGGGAATACTAATTGTGAGTGCTAACCTTAATGATGAAAAAGAAATTGTGCATTCTTCATTGAACAAACCCAGTAACACAAAATATCAAATTATTCTCATGTACGTTTGAATAAAATAATATAATTCAAATATTTTAATGAAGCTAGACTGCCTTATAATTTCTGGGGTTGTTCTTTCTTTTCTTTTGTTGGTTTTGGTGGGTTTTTTTTTTTTTTGGTGATGTAGCATAGTGTAGGGAATACTCCAAACAGCTACAGTATGAAAGAACAGGCTCTATTTTAACTTTCATAAATGACTCTGGACCCAAAGAGCTCGTCAGGTAAAGCTAAGGCAGCTGTTGCCGTGAATAATTCAAAGAAATCCCTTCAGCCACACAAGGAGGGAGCTGACTTCTCAGTGGTAAACACTGTAAACACTGTCAGAAAACAGATACGTTAGCTATTAGTGACTCAAACTTCCAGTCCTTGAGAATAAAAACTTGCTAAAATCTTTCTTGATTAACCTGACTGACAAAACCTTCTTACCAAACCTTTTTTTCCCCCTGAGAATGCATAATCTTTGAAACCTTGATAACTCCTAGCTATGTTTCAAAATGTGGCTTAAATGAGAGCAGTGAATTATGATGGACTGCAAAGAAGAAAGTTCCCACATTCTCAGAATCAAGGGTGTGGACCAGTTTCTTCTGATTTCACTCCCACCAGTGCAACTAAATAATCTATAATACTAATCTAAATGTGTGCAATGTTGTTTCGGTCCTGAACGTCCCAATTCCCACAGCACTGACTTTACACGTATGAGTGCTTCCATTTAGCTCTGAGAATTAATTACACAAATAGCAACATTTCTAAATTCTTGTAGGACAGAGCTCCAGTCATTTTGGAACAATGCAATGTTACATATAAATATCTTTAAGGTCTAAAAGATTAATTTGGAGACTAGACGGAAAATGCAGAATGGAGATGAGCTAATAAGTAGCAGAAGTTATATATGTATTAAAATGACAACTGTTAGGTGGATGGAAAATTGACAAGCTTAGAGTCTAGAAAAGCCATTTCCTTTGGGATGATGCTTTGTAGACCACAGAGAGTAAGATGTAAAGGAACAAGTAAGATCTAAGGATTCTTAACAGGAAAATATTAATAACTGGGAAAATGACAGAAATTACAACCAAAAGGAGAAGAGAATCATGACAGTGGCCAAGACTTTCAGGGCTTACTGAGCCAGAGTACAGCAGTGTTACAAATAATATTCTGCTGGCAGTTTGTCACATTCTTGTCTACAATTTTAATGTCATTTTTTGGGCTGATGACTTTTTGAAAGACAACATAATCATCTTAAATGCTTATTAGGTGATTTCTGTAATTATTTCAGACCTGCTCATAGTAATCACCTGGAACTTTTTCTGCATGATGAACTACTCTTCCTGCCTGATCCTGCGATTCAGGACAGAGGAACAATTCCCTTTGACTTCACTGGGAGTCTGCCAGAAAAATCTTGTCCTTACTGAAAAGGTTCACCTAATTTATTCACTTGTGGTGATTACAGAGCTTTCATCATTCTCTCTCTAAGAACCTCCAATTAAGTGTCCAGTTTCAGTGTTTGTTCTTCTACACATTATTCTCTGCTTTGTTGTTCTTTTTCAGTAGAGAAATAAGATGTATTTTAGAATTTAATGTGAAAAGTGGTTATGTATCCTTCATTTCATGTTATCCAATGACATTAAAAAATAAGACTGTAATGGCAGGAATCACCTTGGATTGTATTAGTGAACATTTTTAAAAACAAGTCTCTTGGGACAAAAACTTTCACTTCCAACCTCTTTCTCAGAAACCCTAAATGTTTTATTTAACAGTTTTTTACCAAGTACAATTTCACAAGAGATTACTGAAACGTTTTTAAAATGTAAAAAAGTTGCCTTTTGCCAGGTATATCAGTTCAAAGCCTGACTGAGCAATAAGCCAAGTAAATGTATTAATTCCTGATATCGTCATTTCCACTTCAGAACTGGACAGCCTGAGCTGCAGCAAACAGGTACTTTTATCTACGTGAATTATTCGTAAGGATGACCTGGTTGATCTACATGATGTGGTCTGGATGATCTTCCTCACCCTCCTTTCTGTCATCTCTCCCTCTCTCAGCATGATCTTTTCAGATAAATCTAGATTTATCAGGTAGCTTGCTCAGACCAGCACACTGACTGACTCCGCGGCAGGAAGGACTACAGTGAAATGAAGGGTTTTTTTCTGAGGAAAATGTCCTGGCCGTGCCCCTCTAGGCAGCTTTCCAGAGGGGTGGTGGTGTCGCCTGCTGCTTGCACCAGTGTGCCTACCTAAGGGGATCTCTAAGAGAAATTCTCCCTCACATCAAGTCTTCAGCCCTATCTCGAAACACTCCCACAGATCAGCAAACAATGATGGCAGATATTCACCTGCAATTATTTTTCTCTGCTTCAAGCACCAGAAAACCTCACATATCTGAAGCTTAGGGATATTAATAATGTGCTTGCAGACTTGTGTGTTTCCATTGTACTGGCCTTAGGCTGCACTCAAATGGCACAGGAGGATGGGGATGCTGTTGAGCTACGCATCATGTAAGCGTGTCAGAAGATGCTTCTTACCCCACAGAGCACAAATATGTTCTCTCTGCCTGTTCTCATGAAAAATTACTTTTGGAGCTTAAATGAGCTTTTTTCATCAACTCAACAACGGCATTTTTGGCCTAGCATAAACTTATTCACAGAGGAAACCGCGAGCTAATCAAATAATAGGCAGCATACAGTAGCATAATAGAGAAGTGACTGCAAGCATTTGGTATAAGGATTTTTAAATTTAATTTTTTAATTTTAATTTCAGGCAATGGCTGTTGAGTCTAGAAAGAATGAAGCGCTGATTCTCTCCTTCTTTCCCTCATAATCCTGAGAATAATTTTCTTCTTTTCCTGAGTAATAGCTTAACATTTATTCTATGCATGACTTCTACACAACCTGCCAAACTTGGGCAATCCTGTGTGGTAAATGATCTCACTCTGACATTTGTCAAGCTACGTATCCTTAGATTACGTATCCTTACAAACCCAAGTCACTAGAGAGAAGGTTGAAGATAGAGTTCTGCTGCAGCTGTGGGCTTCTGGAGAGGAGAAGGAAATGCCATTGTCCCCTTGCTAATGGCACCACAGTGGGTACGGCGGTAGCTCAGTGCTGCTCGTCGCTGCGATGCGGCATTGCCACAGCCACGCAGTGCTCTGGCACGAGTTGTCTTAGAGATGGGCAAACTATTATCCCATATTACAAAGAAGAGGGCGAATGCGAAACTTGTCCTCTTAGAAATCAGCAGAAACATTTCAGCTGAATCCTCAGGAGAAACAATATCCCCTGCAGGCAAGAACATGACAATGAATACTGTCTCCTCTCGTGCCTTAAGGATTTGAAGCTAAAGAAATATATGACAAAATGGTCAATAAACAACGATGCCCAGCTTTCTTGGTGCCCAGCAGTTTGAATGAGTTTTCTGACCTTTAAAAGCGTTTCAAACAAAATCACCAAGGAAAGAGAGAGAATATTGCTTAGTTTCTAGCAGTCATCCTCATTTTCAAAACTATTCCTCAGTTTCGGTAAGTGGTGAAGAAGAGGCATTGCAGAAATCTTTCCTGCACTTTTTGTGCTCTGTTACAAGCCCTTTCACTCCCCCGTAACACTTATGCTTGAAGCACAACCTATCTAGTTTTCCAGGAGTCTTTGCTCAGTCTTTCCAACATTCCTCACCCAATAAGTGAGCCACATAAAAGCTAGGAGTTCTCTCTGAACATTGATTTAGGGTTTGCCTATAGCAAATGGAGGGAGGAAGGTAGCGCCATAGACTAATTCATCCCACCTTGAGCGAGATGTCTCAGAGAGGTGGGATGAGTGCTGCAGAGACATCTACGTTACCGCTTTGAAAGTGCGAAGTCTACACCAGCAGTTTAAAGAACGTGACGAAGTTTTGGATGACTGGTCGTTGTCATCGCCGCGCACTAGTGAGGAGGTAACAGACTGCAGCCGTATCTGCCTGCGAACTGATTAAGGGTTTAAACCTTAACCTCATAAAAACCAAAGCTAAAGCGTTCCCATGCACAAACCACCCAGCACAACAGAGTCACGCTTAGATTTGGCACTGGTAGTCAGAGAAACGCAGCCAGGTTTAGGCCTGAGTTTCTACTGGCAAGAGCAATTGTACATCTCCCGTCCAACACATGGGCACAAGTCTGTGCTCTAACCCATTCCAGCAGCACAGCCTGGGAGTACACGCATCAGAAATCCGGATGCAGGTGACTTGCGGCTCCGGCTAAAAACAAATAAATAAAAATTTAAAATCTGCTGCTTAAATAGAGTGCAAATTTAGTTGCTTCACGGCCAAGAATCCAGATGCTAACGTGTTACAAATCAAAATCTGTGTCTGGCATCTGGATCCTCATGGCAGCTGACTTTCTTCTCTGCTCTGAATCATCCCAAATCCACTGTCAAGCTGGAGAGCCCGTTAAGCTGCGCTGAAAATCAAGATCCCAGCGAAGCAGCAGGGCATCGAGTACAGCATTTGTGTCCCACCAGGGTCGGTCAGATTTGTACCACCACCGCCGCCGAACACCGGTTCCTCTTGTGCCCTCAATCAAATCCCCTCCTCCCCCGCTTCCCTCATGGTAAAATCAGGCTGGTGTTAGGGACGATGGTGAAAAATGCTGTCACAGGCATCCTGCAGGATGCTACTTTCGGGCAGCGACCATCATTCTGGCCACCCTGCGAGTGCCGGCCGTCGCGACACCGTGAGGGAGGCAGAGACGGATTTGTGAGGTTTTTAAGAGGAAAAAATAAAACAAATCCAGCCGAGGCGAGGGGAGGAGCCGGGGCAGGGGCTTGGCTCTTGCCTGGGCCGAGCCTGGCAGCGCTCTGCCAAGTGGCCGCCGGCTGCGGCGAGCGCTGGGCTTTGAGGCCAGCGCGGCTGCGGGCCCCCTCGCCCCCGGCCGCCGGGGGCAGCGCTCGGGGAGGGTCGAGTGGGGTCGGAGCATCGCAGCCCGTCCCGTCCCGTCCGGGCCCGTCCCGTCCCCTCCCGCCGCCGGGGCAGCGGGGGTGCGCGGCGGGGCCGCGCCGGAGGGCGGCGGGAGCGGCGGCTCCGTCCGGGCGCTTCCGGGCGCGGCGGGGGAAGGAGGAGGAGGAGCATCCTGCCCATCAGCGACATGGTGTCGGGGCCGTCGGGCTCGCCCTTCCCCGAGGTGGTGGAACTGAACGTGGGGGGCCAGGTGTACGTGACGAGGCACTCCACCCTGCTCAGCGTCCCGGACAGCACGCTGGCCACCATGTTCTCCCCGTGCCGGGGTGGCCCGGCGGCGACCCGCCAGCTGCCCAGGGACAGCCGGGCGCGCTTCTTCATCGACCGCGACGGCTTCCTCTTCAGGTACGTGCTGGATTACCTGCGGGACAAGCAGCTGGCGCTGCCCGAGCACTTCCCCGAGAAGGAGCGGCTCCTGCGGGAGGCCGAGTACTTCCAGCTGGGCGACCTGGTGAAGCTGCTGTCGCCCAAGGTCACCAAGCAGAGCTCGCTCAACGACGAGGGCTGCCAGAGCGACCTGGAGGATAGCAACTCGCAGGGCAGCAGCGACCGGCTGCAGCGGGCGGCGCTGGACAAGCGCTCGGGTTTCCTCACCGTGGGCTACCGCGGCTCCTACACCACGGTGCGGGACAACCAGGCGGACGCCAAGTTCCGCCGCGTCGCCCGCATCATGGTGTGCGGCAGGATCGCCCTGGCCAAGGAGGTCTTCGGGGAGACGCTCAACGAGAGCCGCGACCCCGACCGCCCCCCCGAGAAGTACACCTCCCGCTTCTACCTCAAGTTCACCTACCTGGAGCAAGCCTTCGACCGGCTCTCCGAGGCGGGCTTCCACATGGTGGCTTGCAACTCCACCGGCACCGCCGCCTTCATCAACCAGTACAGGGACGACAAGATCTGGAGCAGCTACACCGAGTACATCTTCTT